>CAUEEP010000742.1:0-107500 GCA_958450365.1 Mesorhabditis belari | reverse complement strand
GAGCTCGGGATAGGGGGATTTCCCAGTGAAATGTTTCCAACCAGCCGCCATTCACTGGAAGTTTACTCGAGATATGAATATAAAATGTTTACTGAAATCAATGCTCGAATTCAATCAATGCTTTTAGTACTTCAATTTCCTTGAATTTCAAAGAGTAAAGCGTAAAGAGTAAAGAGTAAAGCGTAAAGAGTAAAGAGTAAAGAGTAAAGCAAATTCCAAAAAGTCGTAATTTAAACTTTGCAACAATGGGAGTAATAAGAGGGGAAATTCTCGAATCTTTGATGTTCAGAAATATTGTGGCAATACAAAAAGAGCATCACTCATCAAATCGTTGAAAGAGAAATGTGTGGGTGAGATCTTTTTTTGTCTTTTTTTTTAGATAGACGAACGGCTCTGGTCTTGAGTGGGTTTTCGAGATAATTTAGAAAAAAAAGGGTCAAGAAAGTGAGTGAGTGACTCGCACACAAACAACAGACACCCAGTGGACAAGTCTAAATGACAAGAATAGTCATTTATAGAAGAAGTTTTGCTGTGTTCTTTTACTAATGAGTAAGCTTGAGCCAGGAATGTTTAAGCCGAGCTCTAGATGTTGTAAGAAAAGCTAGGGCGTCAACTAAAGGACTCAGGGTCAGGACTCAAGCAAGGCCAGGGCTAAGTAAGGCCGGGGACAGGCACCTGACGCAATGTTAACTGCTCAGAGCTAAAATATAAGTTTTAAGTGTACGAAACTTTAATATATTATAGATGAGTGAAGTGATTCGGGTTTCCCCACACTCCACTCGCAATGAAAAGTCAATGAGAAGAAAAGATTGAAATTTGAGAGAAAGAGAAAGGAGTGTGTGAAGAAATGCAAACAATTGCACAAAAAACAGAGACAGAGAAAGAAAGATGGCCATCACCTGTATTTACTCATCCAAATCAGAAAAAAGGGATTCTATGCAAACTCTCCACTGATATTCGCATCGATTTCCTTGGCTTTAAGGCTACAGAGAATCCAGAGGAGATTCAGGAACTCATTACATATTTCAAGTTGTACTGAAACGTTTATTTCATTACTGCAATTTCAATTTCAATACTGAAAAGTTTATTTCAATATTTCAGCAATTACTGTATTCTTTAGTGAGTTATAAAACCAAGTAAAGAACCTAAAAATGCCTTTCTTTATGTAGATCTGGCAAATCACTCAGCTGGGACATAAGTTGCAGAGACAGTCAAGTCAAATTGCTGACTTTAAGAAGTGCGTTAGACTTGTAAATCATCTAATGAACAAATTTGTATTTGTTTCTTGAAAGATAATCTATCTATGAAATATGAAAGGAAAAGGTTTTACTTTTAAAATCATCTCTGAAAGTTAAAGAGTCTTCTCTGCTCTGCCAATTCCCGGCACAGTCTTGTAATCCCTTCGACCAATATTGCCTGTCCCATTCTCTTAACAGCATAAATAGAGGGCAAAAAAATTTACCCAAATTTCTCTCCAAACACTCAAAGCTTTATCATAAATAAATTCTTTCAAATAACGTTATCACAGAACGATTGTGGTACCCGAATTGTGAAGGCAACAAAAAAAAAATTGTTTAGAAAAACCCGTAGTATCACAAAATATAGTCATCAGCTCAAGGCATTCCATATTTTTCGTAAGCTTTAACGGGAAACAATTTCTCATCAAAAAGCTCTTTTAGTGCTTTATAATAAGCACTGCGTTTTTCCAAGAAATATGGATGAAGTCGGAGATCGAGTTGAAGACAAGGAACTTTGAAGCCGGTTGAGTAACTAAAAGTTGCGAGAATGGTAATTTTTGATATTGAAGTTACAAATCTGATCTTTATCTTTTGAATTTTAATGTAAATATTTTCAGGTTTAACAATTTAACACCTACATCCATCTGTCAAACTCGTTAGCAGAGCATTTGTCATCGAAAAGGCTCTCACTCGTGAATGGGAGCTGCCATTCACCGCCGAGTTTACTGAAAATTGGCTCTAGAGTGAATTTTCTAAGTCCATTTCGCTAATAAACTGTTTGTCTAAACTAGTTTGTCTAGTTTGTCTAGTTTGAACTAGTTTGTCTAAGAATATTTTTAATAAAGAAACAAACGCTTTTTTCCATCCATGAAAGAAGAGATCCCTCTCGCACCACCATGTGCCCGACACCCAGCCATCTCTTGACCAACCCTCGCCTGAAAAAGGTGCTTGAGTACAAAGAATTACAAAGAATTACAAAGAATGAGCCCAAAGAATATCTCTACAACTTGATTCACCTTTTTGATAGAGAACAAATCCCCTCTGTGCGAATTCTTTTTTCGGGATCAATGAGATCAAGTACTGAGCGCAAGCCTCGTAGCGGAAAAGCTCGGCGAAGCCTCTAAAGTGCATAGCTAACGAAAAGAAGAAGTACGATAGCTTTGTATCACTTTTTAGAAAGTACTTAATTAAGAATTGAACAGTTAAAAGTTTTCTATTGTCTACCTGCCTGTTCTCCAGGTTTTCTCGCAAACCTCTCGATACGGGCTGAGCTCTGGCGCGAAAAACTCGAGCACCACACTCTGAAAGTCGGAAATTTCGATTTTTTATATAAAATCAATTTTTAACATACTTTGAACATTTTCTTAAGGATTATCAGTTAAAAAAAATAGAATTCTCCCTTGCCTGTATAGCTCCATTATCCGTTCCACTAAAAGGAAAAAGCTTCGTCTTTTCGTAGTAATCCACCCAAAGTTGCAGGAAATTTTCAGCTTGTTTTGACTTTCTAAAGCTTAGCTGATAAGATATGTTGGCTAGTTTCCGGGTATTCTGAAAGAATCCGAGGATTTTGAACGAGTCGTCACGCTTTAAAGTCCTATAACTTTATCCAGAGATAATATTTTGGTTAACTTTTTATATCATTGTACAGAGGACTTTTCAGGCTTTTAAATGATACCAAATAGAGCTTGATTAGATTAACGATTTTCATAAAAACTAAGCAATACTTTATCCGAGTTGGATAGGCCTCATTTGCTTAGAATTGGCTCTGATTTTCTTGGACTCGGATTATTCAATCAAGCTCTATTTGATATCATTTGAAAGCTTGAAAAGTCCTCTGTGCAATGATATAAAAAGTTAACCAAAATATTATCTCTGAAAAAAGTTATAGGCCTTTAAAGCGTGACGACTCGTTCAAAATCCTCGGATTCTTTCAGAATACCCGGAAACTACGGAAGAGTCCAATTCTCAAATTCACTTTGAAATTGTTCATTAATCAAACTAAAGCTCTCTTAAGATTTAAACGACTTTTTGCTTGCCTCTGCAACTCGTCGAGCTCCAACAGGCTCAACTTTAAAACAGCATTGATTTACTTTCTATTTTTTTTACTGTTTTTACTTTATTTATTCTTTCAGAATAACCGGAAAAACTACGCAAGAGCCGATATAATTTATTAAGTTTTCAAATTTTCTATAAAAATCCACCTCACAATGTACGATCCGGCCATGATCTCGTCATTGTAGAAGCGATTGTAAAACATCACATTCACCGAACTTTCCGCTGGGAGAAAATCTTGGACTCTGTAATTTTCTATTCTTTCTAATAGAGATATCAAAAAATATAATATATAATACTTGAATTTCAAGGAATTCTTACCTTCTCCTTGGATTGATTACCCCAATATCAGCATCCAAAAAGACGAAAAATTCGTATGGAGCTGTTTGGAGGACTTCGTTCATCAAACAATGTCTCGTAAAGAAAAACTAAAGAATCTATTGGTTTTATTCTCTTTTCTTTTTAATATTTATAGTCGTATAACTTTTTAAACACATAAAAAAACTCACATCGCTTTGCGGGCAGAGCTCTTGGAGGGTTTTATTGGCGCTGTAGTCGACATAAATAAAGCCATATTGGTGGACCTGAAAATTGCGGGAATCTGATTTTATCTAGGGACTCTAATTCATAACAAAATGTTGCTCTTGTAGTCAGTTCAGCATTTGCTTTGCAAGATTTCTTTTTTAACTCTTGACTTTTGCTTAAAATTCTTCGCTTACTTCAGCATAACATCTCGCTGAATTGATCGCTATTCGATAGTCAGCCTCATTTTTCCGATCTTTTACAATGTAAACCAAGGCGATTGCAACGTTTTCTAGAAATTAGGAAACATAAGATTTGAATTTGGATAGAGATGTTTCTAGGAGCTGTAAATCAGGCTAGGTCATCCCAGAGTCGAGACTGCGGGCCGCCAGCCACCGTATTTTCCCTAATAATACTGCACTGCGCCGAGCCGAGTTGATGACTATTTTACGGTTTCCAAGTTTTCATAGAAGCTCAGCACTCCAATTCCCCACAAGATCTCATCGTCAGCTACATTTTCCGATCCCACATCAATAGGTTCTGATAAACGCTTTTCGAGATTTCGAGTAATTTAGGGGAAGCTTTGGGTACACTACTATTAGAGAAAATACGGTATATTATTCCAGGTTAGGCTAGTAGATCAGACTGATCTATTTCCCTAATATTTCCCGGTGAGCCGGGTTGATCACTATTTTACAGTTTCCAAGTTTTCCCAGAAGCTCAACACTCAAATCCCCCACAAGATCTGATCGTCAGCTACATTTTCCGATCCCACATCAATAGGTTCTGATAAACGCTTTTCGAGATTTCGAGCAATTTAGGTTTGGCTTAGGGTGCACTACTATTAGGGAAAATACGATAAGTTAACTCCGCTTCTTTTTCAAGCCGTTTCCCGTGGCAATCTACGAATTTTGCTCGTTCCTTGGCCGGGTTTATTTGAAAAGCGTTGAATTTGCTTTATTCGATAGCAAATTTGATTTCGAGTTGAATGAAAGGAAAGTCAACGTTTTACAAACAAACCCGATTAAGAAACAAGCAAAATACGTAGATTGCCACGGGAAACGGACTCAAAAAGCTTACCATTCGAGTCCATCGTTTCCAATGTCCATTCCGGATATCGATCAGCATGAAAATCGTGAAATTCTTGTGCATTTACACGTGTTTCTCGTTTAATTTCCTCAACATTAATCGCTCCTCCCATCCAATAATAATAGATTGTCAAAAGGGTGATCACCGTGCAAAAGATGAAGAAAGCTTGCCGAATTTCGCGCTTCATCGCGACTAAAGGCATTGAATGGAAAAAAGATTTTAGATAGATTTTATTTAGTTAAAATAGTTCGAAATCTATGTGTATTTGCTATTTTTGCGTTTAATCGATATTTCCGCACAAAAGCAAACACCGAGCACAAAGGCAACTATGATATGAAAGCCAGCTAGAGCAGAACTTGTACAAAATATCCTAAGCCATTTAAGTTTAGACTAGAAAGCGTTTTTGAATATATGGTAAAGCTAATTTTCGATTTGATTCTCTTTAATGTGCGAATGCGAGGCGCAGATGAACAAACTAAACCTTTTTGACGACTTTGTGATGAGAAATTGTTTCATTCTTTGGAAAAGAAATTGATATTTAAAAAGAAAAGAGATAAATCATTGCTAGTTTTGACAAAAAAAAATCACTTTTTTTTGGTGAAAACTAAAAATAATTTATCTCTTTGTATGTAACTTTGTATTCCTCAATGTACAAGTTTGTTAATATAAGGTTTTAAAAATCCAAACATTTATGGCATATTTCCTTCACAAACACTCACTGAATCAGCTTAAAAGGAGATTTTTAAAAGTGAGTTTTTAAAAGTACACTTTAACCCTCAACTGCTTAAGCAACAAGCAAGTACAGCTATTTATCTCTAACTTAAATCATTCTCCACCAGAAACTAATCGAAATCCACAATTTGATTGTTTCCCCATTGTCGTCTAATGGATCGGCTTTGGTTGGTGAGGTTCAATTGGGAATTGGGGAATTGTTGAGGAAAAAGGGAGACGAAGGGAGAGCTTTAGTCTTATCCCCATCGAAAAGTTCTGAAGGAGAAAGGGGCTCAGTGGGTGATGCTTAAAAGAGAAGCATTTCTTTCTCTTTCTTTCAAGTAAAAACCAATATTCTTCTCCTTTTGGAGTTATCGATATTTCTTCTTAATATATTATCGCTCTTTGTTTTCAGTGAATGCAATCTAACACACCAAATTTGATCTGTATAAATGTTTCGAGAGTGTTCTTATTTCATTGTTCCGATTTTAGATCTAGCTCTGTAGATTTAGATCTAAATTTTCTAAAATCAAGGAATTCAACTTTTCAACTTCAATCAAGGAAACTTTTCGTAAAGTTCATCACCAAAAATAACTATATTCTCAAGGTCCCCTATTCCTTTTCTTTCCCCGTTCCATATGGATTCGATTTTCCAATTTAACAGGTGCCCGGCCCGCTAATGGCTTTCCGATCTGAGATAGAAAAAAAAAAGGAAAGGGAAAAGCTTTGAAAAACGGCAAATGTTTTTCTTTGGCTTGTGTTGATCAAATCGACTAGTGACACCATAGAAACTTTTTCTTTCTTTGATAAGCAAAAAGGATTTTTGGCTTTTTTTTCATCTTGTAATATTGAATTTAAAATGAAATAAACAATTTAGACATGATTCTACTCAAAATTAATTTTCGTGAAAAATTTTCTTGAAAATGTTCTTGAAAATGTTTCTCCCACTTATTCTGTTTTCATTATGTATTCCTATTGGGTCATCTCCACCCGAGGCTCGTCTCATCAATGATTTGTTGGCGGGTTATGTGACAGGTAAAATAGAAGTGAATAAGAATGCTTGATACTAATAGTTATTTCATTAAATGCTAAATTTATCCTTATAATTAGTAAGTTGAAAAGATTTGAAAGATTTGAAAGCTTAAAAATCTTATTCAACTTTTTCTAGAAGAGCGTCCCGTTTTGGACAGTGGCAAGCCAGTGGATGTGGTGCTAGGAGTGATTATGCAAAACATTATCAATCTGGTAATGTAAAAAGAATAAAAATAAGTATGATTATTTAGAAAAAAAAGCAAAATAAGGTTATAAAATGATTGGTTTGAGAGGTCACCATGGAGATCTTTCTATCAAATGACATTTTGGGAATGGAATAGCGATAATGGACAAGGATTATGAGGGGAATAATAGCTAGAATTTATTCTAAAGCTAAATTTAAATCAATTTGTAGATTGTAGATCATTTGTCAATTGAATATTTATACTGAAATATTGTTTTTTATGAAACCGAAAAGCAAAGATTTCTCCGCTAATTCATTTGCGTGATTTGTAGTCTCATAACCAGTTTTTCCCCGGGGGAAAAGTTATTAACGGATTGGTTTATTTTCACAAAATTGTTTACAAAGGATAGTTTCAGAACGAAAAAGAGGAATTATTCGAGGTGAATGCTTGGCTGAAATATCAGTGGTTGGACGAGAATCTAAGATGGGAACCCGAGCATTACGAGAATGTTTCCGATCTTCGTTTTCCCGCTGGCACTGTTTGGCAACCGGATATTTTGCTTTACAATAGGTAAAAAGAAGTTAAGGAATTGGTAAGAAAAAGCAGATTTCCGGAGAGGGGATTGAACCTTCGACCTTTTGTTTTCCGGGCAATCAATTGCTCTAACTACTGAGCTATCCAAGTTTAATGCCAAGAGAAAGAAGAAAGAAGGAAAGAGAAGGAAATACCTGGGTCTTTGGAACCGTGGGCTCCCGTCGTACTTGGAAATCAGAACCACGAGTAAAGAAGAAAGTAATAAAGAAGTGAAGGAATCAGTAAGAAAAAGAAGATTTCCAGATAATTCAATAAGCAAGATCTAATCTAAAAGAAAAGCTCTTAAAAAGTACAAAAAGTCCATCGTTTTCTAGTGTTGATTCGACTTTTGACTCTACTTACAAAGCGAACATTGTCGGCTATGCGGATGGGCGAATGGAGTGGCTTCCGCCAGGTAAACAAACTCAAAGCCTTACGCTTTTAGGCTTCATTTCATTACACTTTAAAACTTTACTTTAAAACTTCGTTTTTCTTTACAAAACTTGATTCTAATAGTAATAGTCAATTACTCTACCAAAGTCGAAAATATTATTTTAGGTATTTTTAAAATCTCATGTAAACTCGACGTCACCTATTTTCCCTTCGACACGCAATTATGCTGGTTTAAAGTAAGTCTTTTTCAACGTTTATTTTCAACTTTAAAAAAAAAAACTGTTGAAATCGGGAGTGGGACAAATGCGACCTTTTTTTGGGCACCCGGACATTTGCGCACCTTTTTTTCCGCACCTTGCCCATTAGCGCACTTTTTTTCGCGTTTTAAAAAAGCTCTAAAAAGCTAATATTAACCAATTTCTATTCCAAAAGTTGTTTTTCTAGGTAATTTCAGGGTGTCGAATTCAAATTTTGACATAACAGAGCGTGTGGAACCAATTTGAAAGACAAAACGGCTAGGTCAAATTACAGAAAATTTTGATTGATGATTTTTCTCTTTGTATAACTCCGTCCGTTTGTTTCCACAAGCTCTGATATGTCAAAATTTGAATTCGACACCCTGAAATTACCTAGAAAAACAACTTTTGGAATAGAAATTGGTTAATATTAGCTTTTTAGAGCTTTTTTAAAACGCGAAAAAAGGTGCGCTAATGGGCAAGGTGCGGAAAAAAAGGTGCGCAAATGTCCGGGTGCGCAAAAAAGGTCGCATTTGTCCCACTCCCGTTGAAATCAAAGCAGATTTTTTTTAGTTTGGTTCATGGACTCACACGGCTCAACAAGTCAATTTACAAGAAGGGAAATTCGACTTTTCTGATTTCATGGAAAATGGGGAATGGATTGTGGAAAGTGAGAGGCGTTTTGAAATTTTGAAATTTTGATATTTTCTTCAAATTTTAACAGTAAAACCTCTAAAACAAACAAAAAAACTCAAAGGATTTCGCAAAAACCTTTTTAATTATCGAGGTTTTTGCCGCATAATACTAAGAAATGCTCTAAAAACCGTAAAAAAATATAGAAAAATGGGCTCTTTGGTACGACCAATGTTTTCATTTACATAAATAAGATGAATTTTTATTTTAAAAAAAACATGTAAAGCAATGTCATTATCAACTAGCTAACTTAAAAAAAATTGAGAAATCTTAGATTGTTTCGCTTTTTTGATTGATAATACTGATACTTTACGTATTAAAATTCACAAAGAAATTCAAATGATCAAAATGAGGGGTAGGCTAATTTCCGCAATTCTTTTTGCGCAACTGGGTCTTTTGCACAATTCGCCATAACTTTCTTCTAAGTGGACCAATCTTTATGATTTTGATGTCATTTTGTTGCACTTATTGAGATCTACAAAATGAAACCAAAATCATAAAGATTGGTCCACATAGAAAAAGTTATGGCGAGTCGCGCAAATAAAATGGCGGCAATTAGCCTACCCCCCGTTTTGTTGCCTCGAAAAGGTATTTTTAACCCTAATTTAGTGTTTTGCTTTTGTAGGGCTTGAGTTGACAACATCAGGTAGGCTAATTGCCGTCATTTTGTTTGCGCAACTCGCCATAACTTTTTCTGAGTGGGCCAATCTTATGATTTTGGTTTCATTTTGTAGATCTCAATAAGTGCAACAAAATGACATCAAAATCATAAAGATTGACCTACTTAGAGGAAAGTTATGGCGAGTTACGCCAAAGACCCAGTTGCGCAAAAAAAAATTGCGGAAATTAGCCTACCCTACGCTCGTTGAGTCCAAAACGTCAAATTTCTTGAACCAAACTTTTTTTATGCCATTTTTGTCCTCTTTTCAATGGAATCAAAATCAAATTGAAATCCGTGCAAAAAGTTATTTTTTTGCGCTTACCAAAACACTTTTCCAAAACGCTCCCAAAACACTCTTTTTAGTAGGACACAGAACTTATGGACCAACCCAATATTTTGTGAAGAATTTCTTCATGTAACCTCAAAATCTTTTTGTTATCGAGGTTTGCCTGTATCAATTTCTTTTCAGAATTCTGGGCAAACATCACCGCAAGCGAGTACAACAATGCCGTCTATCAGGCGGTCTACTTTTACATCAAACTAAAGAGGAGAACTTTGTAAGGGAAAGGGAAAGATTTTAGAATGTCTTTTTTAAGGTACTATTTCTTCAATTTGATTATGCCATGTCTGATCACGATGGTCTTGAACGTTTTGGGATTTACGCTAAGGTGAGTGAAAAGATGCGGCGAACTTTGGCTGGCGGAACTCCTAAAGGCTTAAAGCTAGAGTCATTTTATGGTAAAGATTCATTTCTTCGCTAAATATTCTATCAAATTTTACAACTTTTTTCAGGCCAGAGTCCGGCGAGAAAGTCGGCCTTCAAATCTCGGTTTCGCTCGCGATTTGCATCTTCTCCGAGATGATGAACGCGATGATCCCACAGACATCGGAAGCTGTGCCATTGCTGGGTAAACTTTCGAAAGCTAACTATGAGGTGTGAACTCTTTTTAGGTATTTTCTTCCAATCCTGTATGGTTCTCTCGGTGTTTGCGACTTTCTTCACAGTCTATGTACAATGTTATCACTTTAAAATCCACCAGAACTCGCATCGGATGTCATTTTGGGTGAGTGAGAGTCAATGAAATAAACAATTAAAGTAAAGTAACGTAAGTGAAAGCCAATTTCTAGATGCGCTGGTTGTTGCTCGAGTGGGCGCCGTGGTTGATGAGGATGAAAGTGCCGAGACGGAGAAATGATCTCACTTCACTAAAGTAGGCAAATCATTGTGATATTGTCATCGTACTGTACCATACAAACTTTCACTTTACAACTACAGTACAGCACCTTAAGAATGCTTGAGTTCTTGAGTCTAAAACCTTGAGAATACTTCTTAAACTTCTTCAAATTCTTTTTCAGATCCAGCTGGCAACAGCGCAAAGCTGAAAAGGAAGAGGACAACAAAACCGCGTTCACATATGTAAGTTTAGTTTATGTTTAGTTTATGTTTAAATCAGATAAAAGTTTCGAAAATCAAAAATCAAATCAGATAAAGGTTCAGAAAATATTTTAGAACGAGGGTCCACTCAAACTGATGGCTGCAATGAGTAATACGATGAAGGATAATTTCGATAACCTTGTCTTTCAGGTATTTGCTTCAAAGTATACACTCTTTGTTTTTCAGGTTCAAAAAGCGGATCGACATAAGGACAGTGTACTAGCAAGGCGGCTGAATGTTTTAGAGAAAATCTATAATCATGTCAAGGTAGGGTAAGGCGATTTGCCAAATCAAACGGGTTTAGATGATTCGTGAACATGATGATGACACGAATGAGGAAAAATTGGTGGAAAGCGAGTGGAGGTGAGTGAGCAAAATATTTACCAAGCTCTTCTCTGACTTCTGCTCTTGGTGTAAAGCCCATGTACTCGTCAACAGCCAGGCTTGGTTGGTTTCATACCTGGCTACCTGGTAGGCTTGTCTAGTCTAGCTTATAGACTTTATAGTTAAAAGTTTGGGTCAAGAGAGCACAAGCCATGCTTAGTTGGTTTCATACCTGGCTACCTGGCTCTAGGCCAGGTCTAGTCTGGCTTATAGACTTTAGAGTTAGAAGTTTGGGTCAAGAGAGCACAAGATCACCAATACAGTAGCTTGATCAATAGCCTAATCTTAATCAATACCCTTTTCAGATTCGCCGCTCTCGTCGTCGACCGTTTAGGCCTTTTGACTTTCACGGCGATGCTGATGGGAACGATTTTCTGGATTGGTCTCAAGGCTCCCTATTTAGCCGCTTGATTACACAAACTCCTCAGATCTACAGATCCTCAGTTTTGATCTCAAACAATCCATATCAACAATTATAAGAAATTCTTCTTTATAATAAACTATAATAAACTATAATAAACTATAATATAATATATAAAGTCACGTCTCAATACACTGGTCCTTTCCGGTCGATCAATCACAAAGGGAGATTCACAAAAAAAGAGTTTTGGGTCTGGAAGAGAAAAGGATGATCGATGAGGATCAAATGAGGGAAACTCATGAGTGTGAACAATACAAAAAAGAAACTAAAAGGGGGAAAGATTGACCAAAAAAAAGCGTCATAAGCGGTTGAGCAATAGCTTTACTTTTCCCCCTACTTGTAACGGTCTGTATTCCTTCATTGGAATCAAAAAGACTCACAACTCTTAAACCAAGGATCAACAAAGTTCTGTATGTCTTTAAAGAAGTGGCTTGAATTAGGATTGAAAATCTCTAAAATCAAATTATCGGTGATGAAGTTGATGTAGAAATGAATAGCGCCAATCGATCAATTACTATGCCCAATTTCTTTGGGATCTACCTTAAATTCATGTGTATTTTGCTAGAAATTCAATGAAAGAGTGACAGTTAGAGCACCGTTTTCTCATCCCTAACAAATTTCAAGACTAAAACACATCAAAAATAGCTTCAAATCGCCGCCGATAGTCTAGGAATGATGGATGAGGTTGGCGCGATGCTGAGACGGTGGTGAGAGGCTAGGTGCGAACAAGCGGATAGAGATCGAGATCCCCTAAATCTTTTATCCACAGTTTAAAGTTATTGCTCTGGTTTTCGTCTCTCTTTTGCTTTTTGAAGTGCTAAAGAGGGGGATCAGTGGTGGTCTTTGTCTTTGGGATACTGAAGAATCTGATCGATCACATCCAATTGCTTTTTCTTTCCCTCAATTCTCTCACCTCATTCCCTCAATAAACAACAATACATTGTTTTTGCTTTTTACATGATTTATGATACTTTTAAGTTCATTGAACCCTATGAACTTATGCTTTAAGCTTAGTTTTATACTCTTAAGTGAATTATTACAATTCTAGAATTGCAGAAAGGTCTCATTATCTCATTATCTCATTATTGTCTCATTATCGCGTTCTTTAGTGAAGTTGGATGGATAATTTGGAAGAAACTATCATAATATTTCCTTAATTTGCTCTTATTCAATAAAAAAAAAGTGTGAATTGAGGATTCACAAAAAGAAAAATTTGAACTAGTAAACATAAAGAAGCTTTCCAAATTGCCTACCTATTAGGAAATCCGGGAATGGGACAAATGCGACCTTTTTTTGCGCACCCGGACATTTGCGCACCTTTTTTTCCGCACCTTGCCCATTAGCGCACCTTTTTTCGCGTTTTAAAAAAGCTCTAAAAGCTAATATTAACCAATTTCTATTCCAAATGTTTTTTTTCTAGGTAATTTGAGGGTGTCGAATTCAAATTTTGACATAACAGAGGAACCAATTTGAAAGACAAAACGGCTAGATCAAATTACAGAAAATTGTTGATTTTTCTCTTTGTATAACTGCGTCCGTTCGCTTCCACAAGCTCTGATATGCCAAAATTTCGATTCTACGCCCTAAAATTACCTAGAAAAACAACATTTGGAATAGAAATTGGTTAATATTAGCTTTTAGAGCTTTTTTGAAACGCGAAAAAAGGTGCGCTAATGGGCTAAGTGCGGAAAAAAAGGTGTGCAAATGTCCGGGTGCGCAAAAAAAGGGTCGCATTTGTCCCACTCCCGGAAACCCTACTTATCACTATGCTTTTATAGTTTATAACTTTGTTTTTTGAGCTTATGATTAGTGATTTTTCAATGCTATTCATAGAAAACTCACATGTTTTCTTTATTTCCCTCAAAAAAGAAAAAAAAAACAGAACCGGTTGAACACCCGTTCCCTCTTTTTTTTCCCCCAAAAAATCCAATCTCCCGAAAGCGCTTATCAAATTCGGATCCAATTTTGGATCCATGTAGGTAAATTTGCTCCGAGATCCCCAAACGGATAAAAGTAATGGAGATTCTTTTTTTTTAAAGCCCAAACAAGACTGTTTAGATTAGGTTAGGAAAGGGGAACTGAATGGAGAAAAAAAGAGAGAGAAAAAGAGAGAGAAAAGCTCGATAAAAGCTTTAGGATGAATTGGAAGAGGGACTCCATTATCGTTCTTTTCCCCCGCATCTCTTCAGATCGACTCGCGGTCTATTCCCACTTTTTCTAGAGTTTCCGCCCCAACTAACGATTCAATTTCAGCCATCTTGGGACATGGTCTTGGAAAAGTATAGGTGTTGATGCTCCCTTGGGAGTGCGTTGATCAGTTGAATTTTTTTTTTGGCCTGGGAGAGTTTAAAGAGTGATGACGTGAGTGAAATCTGTAGATTGTGCTTTTCTGATTAAACATTTACTCTAATTTCTAATGTCTATCAAACAGTCTACTTGAATGTCTAAGACAAAGACTGTTACAGATTCAAAATTACGAGGTTTACTCAAAAATTCAATCTCTAACATGACTAGCTTTATTGACAACATTCAATCAACAACTCAATTCAACTCAATTCAACTCAATTCAACAATTCAATTCAACAATTCAATTCAACAACAATTCTCTAAGCTTTATGACTAGACTCTGATTTCTCGAAGTCTCAGCGAAAAAGTAACATTTTTAGAGAAAACGGAAAGAGGTGTCTTTTCGCCCGTAATGAATCTGTGTTTTGTCTTGAAAGTGAGATGAAAAAGAAAAGGATTTGAACGGCACAACTGTCCACAGGGGACTCGCAGACTCGGCGGGAAAGCCTTGGTGAGAGAGATGAGAGAGATCATTCCTCGACCTCCTCTACTTTGCTCATTCTCTCGCTCCAGCTAGCTCTACTCAATTGAAATATTTTTATATAATTCTCTAGAGTTTTTTTGACAATTTTTGTTTGACAGAACTTGTTTGAAGTGTCGATAACTTACCGTGACTAGAGCATTTTCTCTATAAATAACATTTCTTTGGTAATATTTGTTTCTTTGGGTTTACTGCAAAAAAAAACCTTTCAAAAACTCATCTGTAAGCTGAAATGGACGTATTTAGTCAAATAGAAAAAGGGGATTTCAATTATTTTTTTCTCTGATTATTGGTTGATCAATGAACTAAAGGTTATTAGGTTACAGAAAGTTTTTTCGTTTCTTTTCGTCTACCGTTTAAAATCAACAAATACACAAATTGAACTACGGTTTGTTTCATTCGAAAAGCTATTTATTTTTCTGCATTAAAACAGGTTTAAAATGTCTTATGTTTGGATTTTTTTTGGAACGGGTAGTCAAAAATGTGGCTCGATGATTCATTTTAGACACTTTCGCTAAGAAAATCAAATCTTTCTTTGTGTCAATAAAAAGTTAGATATATTGAGAAATTTTCAAAGAAAGAAATTCATTTAGCCAATTTCTTCGTAGAGTTTTTTTTTTATCGATTTATCGATTCGATTCAGTCTGTAGCAATGAACGTATAAAAGGACTCGTTTTCTGTCATTATTCACTCATTTTGATCATTCGAACTTTTTTTTGAATTTCAATACGTAAAGTATCAGTATTATCAATCAAATTTTGAGGTCACTTGAAAAAAACTTCAGAAAATACCTTAGCAAAAACCTCGTCAACAAACAGACATTTCCGTATCGCGACGAGTAAAATTAGTACAATTCTAGCCTCGATCACAAACATTACGGCTTTCCACTAAGTAGCTGAATTCTAAAATGCGCGCTAAAGCGTAGCTGTATTCAGTCTGTAGCAATGAACGTATAAAAGGACACTTTTTCTGTCATTATGCATTCATTTTGATCATTCAAACTTCTTTTTGAATTTTAATACGTAAAGTATCAGTATTATCAATCGAAAAAACGAAACAAACTAAGATTTCTACATTTTTTTTAGTTACCGTAAATACTGTAATAGTACCGCACCCCCATAATGACGGTGCGGAGTGTTGCGTAGTCTAGCTTTGAACGAGTTTTTCTCGACACTTGTTTATGCTACAATGCGCGCTTAGGTATCAAAAAATAGCCCTGAATTTCAGCGATTTTTTTGGTACCAAAGACTCATTTTTTGAAAGTACGGGCGCTTTGAAAAAAATGAAATACTAAAAAACTTTTGCGACTACGCGACTGTACGAGGGGGGGGTACTATTACAGTATTTACGGTAGGTGACGTGGTGTATTTATTATTTTTCAACGGGGAATTACGAAAAGAAAGGGAAAGCTTTTCTGGATATTCTAATAATTTTCCACGGATTATTATTACCTTATAAATATGAGCAGACAGACGAATTCTCAAATGTGATCATTGTCTTTAAGCTACAGTACTGGACAATGAAATATCATATTTGAAAAAACGATCGTCACTTTCGCGCGTCTGTAACTCCCTTGTCTTTGAGATTAAAAACTATTATTGTTTGACATTTTCTGAAAGCTCTTTTCAAGGGCTACACAATGGTAATATTGATATTTAGAAATACGGTAAAGACAGGGAGTTACAGACGCGCGAAAGTGATGATCTCTTTTCTTCAAATATGATATTTCATTGTCCAGTAGTGTACCTGTTTCCCCCAATGTGTCCTGTCATGTTTTCGTCACTTAAAACGATCACTTTTTTTGATTTGCACACAAATTTCCCGTCTCTCTCTTTCCTTCACAAGTTTCTTCAAGTCCAAATGTAATCGGATATCTTTTTATCGCTATTTCTCTCTTTTACCACATGCATGTCAGTTTTCTTTTCCGGATTCTTGGTTGAAGAAACACTTGTTGTGCACCTGGAAAAGGGATTTTCGGGAGAGTTTCCCTGAATATTTGATCGAATCATCCGATTTGCAACTCTCAAATCTATATCGATGATTGTTATTTTGATTCTATTTTACTAGCAAAGAAGACAAGCTAAATACACTGCTTTGCAAAACTTTAGCCCCACCCCATTTTTTTTGATTCAAAATCGACTTCTAGCTCATTAATTAAGCGACTTTGTTTAAAATCATGCAAAACCTTCCCAAAACCTTCTCAAAACCTTCTCAAAACCTACTCAAAACCTACTCAAAACACAATTCACACCAAAAAAAAGCATTTAGTTTCTTTATAAAAATGTATTTTTCGAAGAAAGCACCGTTTGAAAAACTTTAGCCCCAAACTTTTTCTTTTTTTTTTCTACTTTTCGTCAAAAATTTTAACAATTTTATTTAAATAATGGGTATATAATTGAAAATTACACGAAAATGAAATGAAATCAATCAACGGAAACGATTAATAATCAGTTTAGCCTCCGTGCTTTATTCCCACATTCAAACGACGACTAGGGACCGAGTCAAGCAGTGACTTCAGCTAAGTCGCAGAAATACCAAGCCAGCCTCGTAAGATTGCAATTTTAGATCGAAAAACGATGTGAATTGTCGAACCACATTGCTCTCAATCAATCATGTTAAGGTCTGAGCTGCAAACTTCGTTAGAAGCTAACCATTGCATAGTGGAAAAATTCGACTTGCGTGAATTGGCGCATTTTCCTGAACTAATTTCATATTTTGACCTTGGAGATATGGCAATATATGCTTTTTCAACACCTTTTAGTAATCAACAGAGTTCATTTTGTTTGTAATGAACTCGATATCGATCAAATCCATGTCACTAAAGGCCGCCCAAACGAAACAATGTTGGAGAAGATTTTTCTAACTAGGGAATGTTGTTAACTTATCGTGGCTTTTTGACTCGGGAAATAGCCTATTTGATGCAGTTTTTCATGCTGATTCCGAATCTGCAATCAATCTTCAAAAAAACCCGGCAGACACGAGCACTAACCACTACACCATCGAGGTCGTTCACTGAAGACAGTGCGTCGCCCTCATAAAGAGACCCCAAAAACTTGTATGCTAAATATCTCGCGATAGAGAAGCGTTTGGTAAAAACTGATTGCAGATTCGGAATCAGCGTGAAAAACTGCATTAGATAGGCTATTTTCCCGAGTCAAAAGCCACAATAAGTTAACAACATTCCCTAGTAAGTGGATTTGGATTGACAAAAAATGTTTTTTTACTTGATTGTCCCCGATGGATTTGCTTTCTACTGGCGTGATTTACGGAAGAGCCACATATTTTCAGCATAGTAAACTTTAACGACTTAGATACTAGTGTGTAAATAGTGTGTAGAGCGCAGCAAAAGAAATTATGGAGGGAATGTAATGGTGCAGAAACTAAATGCTTTTTTTTTGTGTAAAATTGTGTTTTTTAAAAGATTTTAAATAGATTTTTCATGATTTTAAACAAAATAACTTAATTAATGAGCTAGAAGTCGATTTTGAATAAAAAAAAATGGGGTGGGGCTAAAGTTTTTCGACGCAGTGTATTCTGGATCAAGCTTATTACCAATTCTCAAAACCAAGCGCAATTTCTTTATTTTAAAGTTACGCCAACTTTCTCAGCTTTGTTGCTAAAGTTAACCTGATTTTTTGCAATACTGCAAAATCTCGAAAACCTTGTCGAAAGTTTTGTCTCTCATTTACCCGTTTTGTCGTTTGTTTAGGGGAAAATTTGAGGCAATTGGCGTTCCCGTTTTGGGAATTCAAAGCTATAGCTCGTTACCGGGATGAGCTAAGGTTTAGGGATGGAGGGAAAGGCCCTAGGGGAGATGGGAGAATGGAAAGGAATAGACGGGGGAAGAGTTGGCAAGAGCTGGGCACCGTAATTTTATTCAAGAGAATCTTTTCCAAGTTTTCCTTTTTTTCCCATGGAAAGCTGCCCACCTGATTGCCATCTGTGGCATCTCTGAGTTTAGTGGCTGGCTGGGGAAGACATCTCTGGGTTTAGTGGCCATCATTTTTCAATTGCCATCAGTTTTCAATGCTAATTTTGAGTAGCTTAATGCAGAGGCTAGTTTTTGATTAATAGCTTTTGATATAAATGACTTGCTACATTGCTTGCAAGTTGGTGAATTTTGTAAATGAAATAGTTGAGTCTAGGCAGTTAGAGGAGGGATCCGAATTGAGATCGATTCTCACTAAAGCCAAATTATCTTGATTTAACGGGAGATGAAATTTTTGGTGGGAATAGAGCCAAATCCAGTGCAGAAATTGTTTCCAAGAATTTTCCAAGAATTGCGCATAGTAACGGCTAAAACAGTGAGGCCGGCTCAGTCGCTCCCCCTCGTTTTCCTTTTCGGAGTGCAAGAGGGAAGTGTCAGGGTCGCCATAGAGTCGCCATCATTTTTCAGAGCTCTTATATCAGAGCGGTTTGCAAGATGACGAGCGATTACATGAGCGCACAAAGAACATTTTGCATTGTAAATGGTACAAAAAAAGATATTGAGGTGTAAATTTGTACCCAGGGGTTTTTGAGGACGGGGAATCGATTGGCGCTATTCATTATTGAGTTTACCAATAGAAAGTCGTGTTTAATCGGTAAGAACTTCAAAATTTTCGAATTCCTAAGTCTTTGCTTGTTGCTTTTCAAGTGTAATTTGTAAAATTTTGTAGTCAAATCACAAAATGTGATTGAAAATAGTGACAAGTAGGCGTAGTTGCTACTTTTTCCGACCACATTTCGTCTGTAACTTTAGTAACAAAATGTAAAATTTGATTGAAAATAGTAAAAATGATTGATAAAACAATTTACTTATAGTATATAAATAAAATTTCATCAAAAAAAACTATAAAACTATGTTAAAAATTTGTTTTTAGTAGACTTCGGAAAAACAAAACTTAACCAAAACCAAAACCACCAAAACCAAAACAGACCAAAAACCAAAACCAAAACAAACCAAAACCAAAACCAAAACTACAAAACTCGCCAATATCTCGCGATTGGGAGGAGCTAGCGAAAATCTGTTTGCAGATTTGAAATCAGCGTCCAAAAATCTATCCCATAGGCCTATGGGATGCCATTTCATTTTTGTTTCGAAATTTCGAGGTCGTGTTTTTGGTCCTTTTTTCGGCCGCGAGATTTTGTGGAGTGAGAAAAAGTGAAAGGCAATTTTGCATTTTACAATTTTAAATTTACATGTTAATTTATATGCAAATTGAGTTTTAGTTTGTTTTGGTGTTTTGGTTTTGGTTTTGGTTTTGTTTGCCGAACTCTAGTTTTTAGTAATAGATCCACCTCAATTCTAGCATTTTTTCGAAACTAGAAGTAGCATTTCTTTTTCTTTTTTCTGTTTTCTTTTTTTTCTGTTAATAGTTGTGAGTGGTGAAAGTTTTTCTCTAATAGCTCGTCTCGTTTTGAAAGGATTTTCCCATGTGGAGTGGTTGACGGCGCGTTGAAAATCTTCAAACACACAACGAAACTCATTAGAAGAGTTGCAAAATCGAAAATAACCAGTCAGAGATTCTGGAGTTATTTCTGTATCAATCTAGACTTGCAAAATCGTTGATTGAGTTTTATATTCAATACTAGAAATGTTTCTTATTTGGATTTGAATTTGGATTTGCATTTGCATTTTGTCTTGCGTTCATTTGATTGCTGTACTTTTCCGTCCTCTCGACTTTAAGGGAGGGAGGGTAATAATCTTGTAATGTTTATGTTTCGGTAATGTTTCGGTGGACGTCCTTTGTGGGGTGTTCTGAAATCTTTGAACTATTAGAACTGCCGTATTCTTCTCATCTCTCTTTGTGGAGTGGTTGACGGAGCGTTGAAAATCTTCAAACACACACCAAAACTCATTCGAAGGTTGCAAAATCGAAATAACCAGTCAGAGATTCTGGGTTATTTCTGTTCAATCTAGCTTGCAAAATCGTTGATTGAGTTTTTTTCAATACTGACATATTTCTTTTGGATTTGAATTTGAATTTACATTTGCATTTTGTCTTGCGTTCATTCGATTGCTGTACTTGCTCACTTCTCGACCTTAAAGGGAAGGGGAGGGTAATAATCTTTTAATGTTTATGTTTCGGTAATGTTTCGTTGGACGATTCCTTGTGAATGAAGGTAGTTCTGAAATCTTTGAACTATTAGAACTGCCGTATTCTTTTCATCTCTCTTTGTGCGGGGTAATAATCGTAGCCTATTCTCAGTAAAAGAATTTTTTCGAGAAAATTAATTTATTTCGTGTTTATTTGTTAGATTTATTGCTAGAAATTATAAAAATGAATTGACAAAATGAATTTGAATCCCGAAAATTCTTGAACTTTCATCAGAGATCGGCAGACACCTAAATTAACACATAAATAGGAAATAAAATTAACAAAACAAGCAGAAAAAAGATAATGAATAATTTAAATTCTTTACTATAACGATAGATCAAAAAATGACTCACCCTTCTGAATCAACGTCACTCAAGTTCAGAAATCTCTCCTAATTTCTCACTCATTGCTTCTACTTGATCATCTCGATCAAGTAGAAGCACCTGGAAATCCACTAGTAGATGATTTTCATCATCTACTAGTGGATTTTCCTGGTCCGTCGTTCTTTTTTATAACCTCATTCACTAGTTTTTTCTCTTCCATCCCTCATCAAATGGATGTAAAAACCTAAAAATTATGCTATGAGGCTATTTTGAGTTTATCATCTCATTCTTCACCTGTAGCCTGGGCAAGCCTTGATCCTGTCAACCCAACTACAGCAGTTCAACGAAAATCTATATTCAATTGAAGATCTCAATGCCTATCTCCTGATGGACATCCTATCAACCCTGATACAACAGTTCAACTAGTTCAAAACCCAAAAGATTCAAGCCGTCTCTTTTATGAGTTGGGACTGGGAATACAAAACATCGATGTCGGTCTGAACCTGTCGCCTATCGGGCAAATGCCCTGCCACTGAGCGACATATATCCTATTGCCGACAGGATAGGATCTTATGCCTTACTATAGCTATTCTATTGAAGTCATCTCAAGTTATCATCTCCTATCTCAAGTCATCTCCTCGCTCGATACCCTGCCTTTAATCTTACAAGATCACTACTCCACCTATAGCCAACCCAATGAGAGGATCCTCTCCAAACCGTCTACCATCTCATTCGTCGGCTTTTTCCTCACTTCTTTTCTCTTATCATCGAAAAAGAGTCCTCCATTTTGGGTGTTGTCCCCAGGGGCGTTGAGGGGTCTCCTCCTTTCCATCCTCCTTTCAATCCTCCTCGCGGTCTAAAGACTTTTCTTCGAGCTTCTTTCCATTTCCCCGTCCATATAGAGGATATGAAAAGGGGAACACCCTATCTTTCTTCCAGATTTCCAGTTATCTTTGTCTTTTTCCTTTCTTTTCTCTTCACTTTGGTCATTCTTCACTTTTTCTCAAGCTATTCACCCGTCCCTTTTTTTCTCCTACATGAATTCTAGCTTCTTCTAGCTTTGCCGAAAAGAAAAGTTGACATTTATAAGTTTTTGCTTGGCTATTGTTGAGAGTTTTCTTTTGGTTTTTACTTAAACTTTATCTAAAAATTAGATTGAAAAAAAAAGATTCGAAACTTTGTTCGATTGAAAATTAGTGAATTTTACCTTAGAAAGCAATGATGTTACCATTTTTGAGTATAAAATGTCTTCTGAAAATGAGAATCTTTGCTATTTTCACGTTTTTCCTTGTTGTTTATCCATTTGTAATGCCAAGAATTCGAATGCCAAGAATTCGAGTAATGCCAAGAGTAATGCCAAGAGTAATGCCAAGAGTAATGCCAAGAGTAATGCCAAGAGTAATGCCAAGAGTAATGCCAAGAGTAATGCCAAGAGTAATGCCAAGAATTCGAATTATAGAAGAATCTTCTAAAAAAAGTTGGTTAGTCATAAATTTTTGAAGAGATTTTCGCTTTTGGGAAGATTTCGTAAACGTCTGTATTGTATAAAAGCATTGAAAATCGATTTTAATTCGTTATTCTATCAAATTTTCGGCTTTAATGGTGTGGAGACTGTGTGAAAGAGCGAAGAAAGCTATGAAAACTATTTTTTTGACCTAACTGAACGATTTCATAAAGCCAATTCATTTTACAGAACTCAAAGAGTTTCTTTTAAAGCCAATTCATTTTACAGAACTCAAAGAGAGTTTCACCACCCGTTCCTTTCCAAACCATCTGTTCTATATACATAAAGATTGCTTTAAAAGTAAAAAAAAAAACTGAATATAACGAGCCTTTCGAATGGGTTTCATCTGGCCGAAAATCTCATTTCCGTTCTTTTTCCCATTCCAATAACCAATAACCGAACAAATGAACCCACCAAAAAAGCAAAAAAGCTACTTTCTTTTCTTTTTTTTTAGAGAGATTTGATTGTTTTTACAAATAAATGAACATTTTTTTATAGTTTTTTATAGTTTTTTATAGTTTTTATATAGTTTTATATAGTTTTATATTGTTTTTTATAGTTTTTCCATGATCATTTACGTTTTTTTTTGATGATTTTGATGTTCTTTAGGTTGTTAAATCATTGTTCTTGCATTTTCTAAGATTCATTTATACTTATCGAATGTGTAACTGTTTGGCAAATTGTATTCTTTTTACTTTATTTAAAGCTACTCGACGATTATAGATTGATTTGACTTCTGAAGATTGGTGGTTTCGGAAGAGTGGATTGTGAAAAGAGAGCAGCACGGTGAGATCAGGTGGCAAGAATTCCCGATGACCGCATGCGGGTGAGTGGAATGACTCGATTATATGGCAAAAACAATAAACAAGCACAACCCCTAAGCCCTAAATGTAGGGAAGAAAAAAAATCTACCGTAAATACTGTAATAGTCCCGCACCCCCATAATGACGGTGCGGAGTGTTGCGTAGTCTAGCTTTGAGCTAGTTTTTCTCGAATCTGGTTTATGCTATAATGCGCGCTTAGGTATCAAAAAATAGCTGAAATTCAGGGCTATTTTTTGATATCAAAGATGCATTTTTTGAAAGTACGGGTGCTTTGAAAAAAGATGAAATACTAAAAAACTTTTGCGACTACGAGACTGTACGAGCGGGGTGGGGTACTATTACAGTATTTACGGTATGTATATGAGAAAAAAAAGAACCAATGATCTTAGCCTACGGGATTGAACCCCTGACCTCCCGACTAAGATACAGGGCTTTTAGTCAGTCAGCCCTGGCGTTCTATTGAGAAAAAGGGTTGTGAGAAAAGGTATAAACGCGTGGTCTATTGAATAACAACCAAAATTCAACGCCAGCTAATACAAACTAGGCCAGGCCAGAGCTTCACAGAGGTCAGAGCTGCCGGTCAGACGCTAGCCTATTTTTTGGCCCAACAACTTCTGTACGCGTCAGAAGCCTAGAGATATTGCCTTTAAAACAGACCTAGTAATATCAGTTAAAAAAGCAAGGCTTAACACTGTACTTAGTTTTCCAGGCTCTATGGCTGGCCTGGCTTTTCGTCGTCGCCACCCCCTCCTACCACGAAAGAAGACTTTATGAGGTTGGAAGAATGAATTTCTTTTTAAAAATTGACTCTTTATTTGTACTACTTTCAGTACTTGAATGGGTTTTTCGAAAGAGAATCACAAAATGATAAGAATTTTAAGGAACTCATGCGTGACTACAACGTCTTGGAGCGTCCGGTTGAAAATCACAAACAGGCCGTTTCCGTTAAACTCAAGGTCAGTGAATTTGTAAATGGAAAAACGATCTAAATAATGATTTCAGGTTTCTCTTCAACAGATTATAGATGTTGATGAGAAAAATCAGGTCGTCAATGTCAACGCCCTTGGGCTCGATTATGAGTGAGTCTTTTCGAGTTTGAGAATGCGGGATGACATGGGCACTACAAACGACAAATGTAAACTATAAACGCTTCTAACTTTCTTCAAATCTACTGGATTAACATGGATCTATAGCTCAAAAGATGGAGACCTTAAGAGCTTTCGAATGAATTGAAGCACACAAAAGATATGAATTCTAAAGAAGGTTACAGTGGTTTAGTCTGACTCGATTGCTCTGACGAAGATGGTCTGTTTCAAATTGCTATAACTTTCCTTAGGATTGATATTTTCAGGTGTACTTTAACTCCATTCGAATGCTCTCGAGATTCTCTATCTTTTGGGCTATGGCTCTTATCAATCCAGTAGATTTGAAGCAATTTAGAAGTGTTTGTATTTTGATAGTTCGTTTTTGTAGTTTATAGTGCTCAGGTCTAGTCTGCAGTAATGTCAGGGTCAGATGATCCGATTTTTGGATACTTTTGGATACGAAAAGTATAACTATTCTTTCTGTAAACTTTTTTGACCTGATTATTTCAGACCTGGTTCGACTCACAACGTTTGTGGGACATCAAAAGAATATGGAAACATCACCGGACGTTCGTTTCCGGCCGGTCGCATCTGGAAACCTGATGTTCTTTTATATAATAGGTAATATCATGTTATAATCAGCCGAGAAACCCGCCTAACGGTTTGGGTTTTCGCGATGTCTTGGGGATGGGTGGGTTTTGTCGTCGTGGAGCGATGGATAGTGCGCCGGTCTATCGCCCATACGATCCGGGTTCGATCTCCCGTGCGACTCGAATTGTGCTTTTTAAAAACATTCAAAAGCAGTTGCCGTACTTACATGTAATTCCCCTATTCAACGGCATAAAAATCATTGCAAACGGTCCTCTGGGGTCCGAAGAGCGCAAAGAGACACTGCGCGCACAGACAGACAGACACACACAGACGACAGACAGACACCCACACAGACAGACAGACAGACACACAGACAGACACAGACACACACACAGGAGCAGAGCCACAGGCATACACACACGACAGACAGGCAGACACACAGACAGACACACAGACAGACAGACACAGACACAGACCCACACGACAGACATAGAACACAGACCACGAACAGACACACAGACAGACACACACAGACAGACAGACAGACACACAGACAGACAGACGTCATAATCCCTTTATATATCCCCGATAAGATTATCCACGTTTTAGAGTAGTTTTTCAAAGATCAATTCTCATTTTTTCCATTTTAGCTTCGCAAGCGAGGATAGGTAAATGAAAAAAAAGAGCATTTTACTTGTTTTTGATTTGAGACTATATCCTCGTTTTGAGCAAAAAAATAATTAAAAACTGACAAAAATTTTCTAACAAATTCTAAAACGAGGATAATCTTTCCCCTGTTCCCGTTTAAATTTTTTTTGAGTTTTAGAAAACCCTGACTTTTAAATGAAGTTAAAAAACGAATTTTATTATATGTATATTTCAAGTGTTGATTCAAATTTCGACTCTGGCTTATCCGACAAATATGCTGGTAATTCAGGAAATAAAATAATCATTTTAACTGAATATTCTTTTTGGTTTTACAATACGGGTAAAATTTCATGGGTTCCGCCGGGAATTTTCAAGATTTCTTGTAAGGTGAATGAGAAAAACGAGTCGTTTTTTTTGCACAAAAATCACTTTCAGATTGATATTAAATGGTTTCCCTTTGATGAACAAGTTTGCTTTCTAAAGGTCAGTTTCAACACTTTTTAGGGCTTAGAGATTAGCATAATGGAGCTGAATTTAAACCGAAATTGTACTAAATCCCTTTACCAAATGAAAGTCGCTGCTTAATTTGTGTAAACTTTTAACGAAACTCGGCAAACATTAGCCTATTAAGAGGGGAGGGGATTTATTGCTTTCAAATTTACGAAATTCATTACTAAAAATTTGGGGTTTCAGTGAGAATCGATTTCAAATTAGAACTAGAATTGTTTTTGTTGGTTTTGTTGAGATCAAAACTTATACCCGGAAACAAGTCTAGTACTTTTGTAAGAGCAGTTGAGAATCGTTTCTAATTAGGATCATGAATCTTTGATCACTTTTTACCGTTCAGTGATACTAAGCACTCTAACTTTCTTTAGAATTAAAATAAATCTTTTTGAGTGTGCTTCAATTCATTCGAAAGCTCTTGAGATTCTCTATATTTTGAGCTATCGCTCTATCAGTCGCGAGGTAGTTTGAACAGTTGGGAGGCGTGTCAGCCTAACCACTTTAACTAGGCTGCGAAACACGTCCACCTCTCCTGTTCAATCAAACTTCCTAGATCAAAGAATCAAAGAATCTCGAATGAATTAACACTCTAAAGATATTTGAAACAAAAAGAAGAAGTTCTAAAGTGGTTAGGCTGACTCGATTGCTTCGACGAGGATCGTCTGTGTCGAACCGTTATAACTTTCCTTAGGGTTGGTATTTTCAGGTGTACTTTAATCCATTCGAAAGCTCTTGAGATTCTCTATCTTTTGAGCTATCCGACAACTAAGCATTCAGCATTCAATTTTCAGTTTGGCTCATGGACATACGATGGAGACAAATTTGATCTCCAGCCGGCTGAAGGCGGTTTCGACATTTCGGAGTATCTCGAGAACGGTGAATGGGCATTGCCATGTCAGTTTTTATTATATTTTTATTAATCACTCACGTTTATTCATCCAAATAATGTCGTAAAAGCAAAAGCAAAATTCGAAATGTAGGAAAGGCTAATAATGAAGCCTTTGGGATTGAGCCCCTGACCTCCCGGCTAAGATACGAGTTGGCCATGGAAGTCGGACACAAGAGAAAAGAGAAGAAATTAAGGCTTTTAGTGACGACTGTGTCACGAAATGTGAAACGCTACGATTGTTGCGATGAGCCGTATCTTGATCTCACCTTTTATTTGCATTTACGACGAAGAACACTTTATTATGGTTTGTTTATGAATAGAAAATGAAAATTGAGCAAAATTGAGGAAAAATTGAGCAAAATTGAGGAAAAATTGAGCAAAAATCGAGCAAAAATCGATCAAAATTGATCAAAATCGATCAAAATTGATTAAAATTGATCAAAATTCAGGCTTCAACTTGATCATGCCATGCATTTTGACGACAATGATGACGCTACTCGGTTTCACGCTTCCACCCGATGCTGGGGAGAAGATTACATTGCGTGAGTTGATTTGAGAACCGTATTTGGTCAATTTTGGTGCTTAAAAAGCTTAAACCCACCTTTCCTAGTGCACTGCTTTCCCTAGCTGTGAGAAGATTTGCAGAAATGAGTATGCCAGGAGAGGAGATTCATTGCTTTCAAATTTACGAAATTCATTACTGAAAATTTGGGGTTTCAGTGAGAATCGATTCAAATTAGAATTAGAATTTGTTTTGTTGGTTTTGTTGAGATGAAAACTATACCCGGAAACAAGTCTAGTACTTGTAAAGAGCAATTTTCGATTCAAAAATACAGCAATTGATAATCGGCAAAATTTTCAGAGATCACCGTCTTGTTGTCGATCATTTTCTTCTTGTCGATTGTCTCCGATTTGTCTCCACCAACATCGGAAGCCGTTCCATTGATAGGTTTATCGAATTTCTCTCAATTTTCTGCTATTTTTGATCAATTTCACCATTTACAGGGATTTTTTCACGTGTTGTATGATTGTGGTGACAGCATCGACAGTTTTCACCGTTTATGTGCTCAACTTGCACTATAGAACCTCGGAAACCCACGAGATGGGAAATGTGGTCGGTTTAAAAAAAACTAAAGCATCAAGAGTTTATAGTTAATTTTAAAAAAAGCTTTCAAGTTATTAGGCTTATTTTCGAATTTCCATTCTGGGAAAGGGGGAAGGGGGAAAGCACTGAGTTAAGCTGACCTTTTGGCTTCCGAGAACAAGTCTATTTTATAGTGTCGGTCATGGGGATCTTGAATCCGTTTTTAAATTTTTGCAGGAACGCTTCACAAAGGCGAGATATTTAGAGTAGAAAATCTTGAAAACCGAAAAAAAATTTGAAGATAATGGGACTCCGAACTTTGGAGTAAAGAAAGCAATGGGTTCGGGAGTCTAGCAGACTATCCACTAGACTATAGAAGCTGATTGTAGTGTGACAGCCTCATAACGAGCCTAGCAGACGATCCACTAGGCCCCAAGAAGCTGATTGTAGTGTGACAGCCTCATAACGAGCTCGATGATGATCTAGGTTTACCTTTTGCAGACAAGAGCCGTATTTCTCTATTGGCTTCCGTGGATATTGCGAATGAATCGTCCCGGCTATGATTTCAGCTGGTCCAAGCTGCCGCCGATTTGGCGAAAAACGCGTGGCCCTCACTCAGAGTCGTTGCTCAGAAATGTCAAGGAGGCAACAAGTATCTCAAGGTGAGCCGCAAATCGAAATTGATATTTGAAGCACAATCCAGTTTATAAAGTACATTTTCTTGCTAAACAGATCGAATTCCCTGGATGTGGAGAGAACGATCGTCAAAGTCCTGCATCCAACTCAATCGCAGCACTCGCTCAACAACGGTCACGGTCCTTTCCCTCAGCAAATGCCCATCTCACAACTATCGCAGGTATTAAATCAATCTTTCAAATCAAAGACAAATCAAATTTAGCATTAAAATTTTACCAAAATAACATTAAAAGATTAAAATATCAGCTTAAACTGTACTAGACTGTACTAGAATTGTTTAGTCACCTCCACCCGTTGATGTCGGTCAACAAGCAACGCTCCTTGTACTACATCGTATCTACAATGAGTTAAAGGTTCGGATTATATTAACAAATTCGCGACAATGATAACGACAATGTGTTTTGATCTCTGAGACTAGAACGATTTTACCAGATCAACACAAAAAATTGTTCTCGTGAAATCCGAATCCATCGTTAATTATCAACTACCAAGCCAGTCAAAAACTTGGGTAATTAAACTGAAATGGATCATAAAAAGAGCCAAACCAAGTCCTGTACCCAAAAGCCATGTGCCAAAAGCCGCGCGACTACGTAAACATGAAAATTTTCATTGTTTTAAACGCGCGCAGCACATGGCGCAAATTTTCCAGAATAACTGAGTTTTTTTCACAAAAAAAGCATTAATAACTTTGTTATTTTTCAACATTTTTGCGATCTCTTTTATTAGAAAAGATGGTAGGGTATCTTTTGACAACAAAATTATTAAAATCAGTCAAGAGGATGTTTCTTTAATGTCGAAGTTGAGGGCACCTCAAAATGGACGAAATGCAGACTTCTATTTCAAATATTTCAAGCTACTATAGCTAGAGACTAATACCGAATTCGGATTTCGCATCCCCGAAAACCCCTGTCTGCAAATTTTTAGCTTAATCCCTCCACAAATTATGTTAATTTCAAGTGGGGCCCATTGTGTTAACAAATCTATTATTTCTAGATACCTTGGATATATAGAGATAATAGATTTGTTATATATCTCTATATATATCTACTATATATAAAGGGACTAAGACGTCTGTCTGTCCGTCTGTGCGCGCTGTCCGTCTGTGCGCGCTGTCCGTCTGTGCGCGCTGTCCGTCTGTGCGCGCTGTCCGTCTGTGCGCGCTGTCCGTCTGTGCGCGCTGTCCGTCTGTGCGCGCTGTCCGTCTGTGCGCGCTGTCCGTCTGTGCGCGCTGTCCGTCTGTGCGCGCTGTCCGTCTGTGCGCGCTGTCCGTCTGTGCGCGCTGTCCGTCTGTGCGCGCTGTCCGTCTGTGCGCGCTGTCCGTCGTGCGCGCGTCCGTCTGTGCGCGCGTCCGTCTGTGCTCGCTGTCCGTCTGTGCGCGCTGTCCGTCTGTGCGCGTGTCCGTCTGTTGCGCGGTCCGTCTGTGCGCGCTGTCCGTCTGTGCGCGCTGTCCGTCTGTGCGCGCTGTCCGTCTGTGCGCGCTGTCCGTCTGTGCGCGCTGTCCGTCTGTGCGCGCTGTCCGTCTGTGCACTCCTCAGCCCCCAGAGGACCGTTTGCAATGATTTTTGTGCCGTTGAATAGGGAATCACATGTAGTTGTGCAATGTGCTTTTGGATTTTTTAAAAATTGAATTCGAGTCGCACGGGGAGGTCAAACCTGGATCGTATGGGCGATAGACCGTCGCGCTATCCACTGCTCCACGGCAACAAAACCCATCGGTCCCCAAAACATCCAGAAAAACCAGCCGTTAGGCGGGCTATCTCTATATCTCTATATTTGTTATATATCTATATATATATATATCTAGAAAAAAAAGCTTAGATCGTCACAAAACGCATGGTGGAAAACGATCGCGAGGAGACAGCGGCAAACAATTGGAAATTCGCGGCAATGGTGAGAAAATCTCGTTTAAACTATTGTAAACTGATAGAGAGTAGCAAAACTACTGGATATCGTTTAAAAAAAAGCTTACAGTACCTAAAGTAGATTATAAATTGAGGTGGTCGACCGACTGTGTATCTATTTGTTCACTTTCTTCCTCGCCGCCTCCACAATCGGGATCTTTTGGTCGGCTCCCTACCTCGTTGCATAGATTTTCTAGGATTTTTTTGTCTAAAGTGATACTTCAAAGATTTATGTAAAGCAGTTCAGGGTTTGGTCACTTTAAAGTAAAGGTAAAGGTACTTAATAGGCATTGGATTGGCCTTGCATTGGCCTTGCATTCAATAGTACAGTCATGGAGAAAAGTCTTTTAACGTTGGTTTTTAGAAGTTTGTTCTTTGTATATCTTGGGCCAGAGCGAGCGCATTGCCTTCTCGTAAAGTTGTAACTGGTGGACGTCCACTTTTTGATGCACGATGAACGTTCCCCGTGAGTTTGACCCTGAAGACAACAAGCGATACACTTGTTTCGGTACAGCGGAAGAGCTCAGCGACGGCTTTTTCATTTTTTCGAGCTTCGACAATTTTATCTTTGTCAGAAGTTGATAAATAGGCGTCGGGCATCTAAAAAATTACAGTTAGTAACCAGAAATCAAAAGGAAAAAGACAGAAAAAGAAGAAATTTCTTCGAAAAAACTGTGATGTTAAAAGACTTTTGTCCATCAATTTTTGGCTCAATTTTTGTTTTATTAAAAAGTTCATGACACCTGATAAATTGTCAAATCCATCTTTTTGTAATGTTAAAATTAGAGATAATAAGCTCTTTAAATCTCTTTAAATTTAAATCTTTTAACCGTTTGCAAATTGGTCGGATTTGGACCAAGATATACAAAGAACAAACTTCTAAAAACCAACGTTAAAAGACTTTTCTCCATGACTGTACTATTGATTCAATGCAAGGCCAATCCAATGCCTATTAAGTACCTTTACCTTTACTTTAAAGTGACCAAACCCTGAATTGGGTTTGGTCACTTTAAAGTAAAGGTACTTAATAGGCATTGGATCACAAAAAGCTGTAGTTCAAACTGTAGCTACTATCAGAAAAGCTTCAATCTTTCATCTTCAAATAAATCGAAAACAGAGACAAACTTTATTGAGACAAAAAAACTGAAACTTTACTGAATCTGGTGTCAAATTTTAGGAAAAGAACGCATCTTTGCATCATTTTTTTGTCTTTTTTGGACATTCGTCTTTCATTTCTATGCCAATTCTTTTTATTTCAAATCATTTTTCGAACATTTCATTTCGGCGATGTGATTTCTTATTCGAATATCGAGCTTTTCTGTGGAGATTTTTAGTGTTTTTATTTTTTGGAGCACAAGGATTCTGGTGTTCCATGAAAACTAGAAAACTAAAATTGTTTACCGTATTCTCTCTAATAGTAGTGCACCCCGGCGAACCGAGTTGGTGACTATTTTACAGCTTTCGAAGTTTTCGCAGAAGCTCAACACTCAAATCCCCCACTAGCTCTCATCGTCAGCTACATTTTCCGACCCCAAATCGATAGGTTGTGATAAGCGCTTTTCGAGATTTCGAGCAATTTAGGCAAACCTTAAGGTGCATTCCCTAATAGTGCACCCTGCCGAGTTGGTGACTATTTTACAGCTTTCTAAGTTTTCGCAGAAGCTCAACACTCAAATCCCCCCACTAGCTCTCATCGTCAGCTACATTTTCCGGCCCCACATCGATAGGTTCTGATAAACGCTTTTCGAGATTTCGAGGAATTTAGGCGACGCTCTGGGTGCACTACTATTAGAGAGAATACGGTAAATCATCAAGAAGTTTTAATTTTGTACTTTTTCAATGTTCACATCATTTCACAGCTCTCCCGGCTTGATATTTTCTTTTTTCTTCTCGCTTACCGTCTCTACATTCATATCAATTTTTGGCTTTAATGGATAAAATTTGAAAACTAAAAAGACAAAAAAACTATTTCAAGTTTTTATTTTTATTTTCATGAGAACTGAAGACAAAAAAAGTGATGTCATTATGCTAGGTGTGAGGAGATAGAAAGTAAAATCGGCTAAGTATAATAAAGAAAGAAAAAGAATGTACAAGCTAGGCGAACAAAAAAAAACGAAAAATGAAACAAGGGAAGATCAATTGGCTGAGCCGGCTAAATGCTATGCGACCTATACGATTCAACGCAGAATTTTCTGCTGCTTGCGAATATGTGTTCCGTTTTTCGTAGATGACAACCTGCCAGGAGTTCTAAGCGTCAAAAGTTTTGTTAGGACTCTGAAAGTATGTTGATTTGAATCTTAGCGGCCTAGTTGCGGATCGAGATTCTTTTCCCTTTTTTTCAAGAAGTGTTGACTAGTGTTTTTTGTGCGGAAGAGTTCGCATAGCATTTTGTCGACTCAGTCAGTTGACCTTTCCTTGGAAAGTTTTAAAATTACATCAAAAATTTCGAAATACTATGAAATTACAGTATCTTGTCTTGTCACTGTATGCTGGAAAAGTGTAGAAAACTGTATTAGTAAATATTCAGCTACTGCAGAAAGATTCGATACTGAAATCTTACAGTACTTTAACGAGAAACGAGTTTAGAAAGTAGACAGCTAAGAGATACGGTAACCCACTTTAATAAGGTTTAAATTGAAGGTTTAAATTGTAAAAGGTTGACAAGTTTCGAAGTAAAATTATGCAAAAAAAAGGTTTAAGTGAGCGCTAAAATTGGGTGAAATGAAAGCTATAGACAATTTAAAAAAAAACAAAAATCAAGGTGATCCATTTAAAGACTGATCGAGGAAATCTTGTTTCATGGTGCCTGGCGGAAGGGGCATATCGAAAATGATCGGATCGTAGCACGTGCGCAACTTGTGATCACAGATTGAGGCGTTGATGAAAGTGGTCGAGCCGTTCGTCGTGGCGCCGTGTTGTTGATGCACGTGGCCGAAGACATGGTATCTGAAATGGTCAATGATTACTAGACATGGGAAAATGGGAAAATTTCCAAGCCCAACCTAATTCCACCTTCGTTTTCTCGGCCATTTTTTGGCTGATTGCTCTGAAATTTTGTCTACAAGCTGAAAATGACGATTTCTATCTGTAGACAAAGTTTCAGAGGAATCGGCCAAGAAAACTGAAGGTGGAATTGGTTTGGGTTTGAGAATTTCCCATGTCTAGTGATTACTAGCGATTGTCGGTCATTCGGGAAACATAAAAGGATAGTTAATTTGGGGCAAACACCAACTTTGGCTTCACACGTTGCTCAACGGTGCTCAGCAGCTCGACATTACACTATTACAGTACCAGGACAGACTATTACAGTACCGTAAATACTGTAATAGTACTCCACCGCCCTCGTACAGTCGCGTAGTCGCAAAAGTTTTTTAGTATTTCATTTTTTTCAAAGCGCCCGTACTTTCAAAAAATGCGTCTTTGGTATCAAAAAATAGCTGAAATTCAGGGCTATTTTTTGATACCTAAGCGCGCATTGTAGCATAAACCAGTGTCGAGAAAAACTCGTTCAAAGCTAGACTACGCAACACTCCGCACCGTCATTATGGGGTGGGGTCCGATTACAGTATTTACGGTAGCTAATTTGGGGCAAACACCAACTTTGGCTTCACACGTTGCTCAACGGTGTTCAGCAGCTCGACGTCACCGGCCAAGATTCCGTCCATCTTGTTCCACGCATTGAAGTCACCATGACCTAGAAATAATGGTACTTATCTAACTTATATAATTTCGAAATGTCAGTCTCTCAGTTGAAATGTTGGAGCTCTAGCGGGTGCAAAAGTGAGTTTTTTCGAGGAGTGGCCAAAATGTGCACCCCGTGAAATACGTACTCCCGAAATATGCACCCCGGAATATGCACCTGCGTGGTGTGAAATGGCTGAGTGCTTAGCGCGCTCGGACCAAGGACCAGAGGTCAAGGATTCGAATCCGCCTCCGGTCAAACATTTTGCTTTTTTTTTACCAAAAGCTCAATTATAATAGAAATAACCTTTTAAGCAAAAAGGAGTGCCCCCAACTTTGCGCCGGACTCAACTATGCGCCCTTTCCCAAACCACGAGCGGAATCTTTAGTCATAATTATGATAAAATTTTGAATCGAATTTCCTTACCCAATGGAGGCGAGTGCGTGATGAGAACATCGACGCCATTTGGTATTTGATTCCATTTGTGCAAGATCTTTTGTCCCCTTGGTCGGAAAAACGAGTAACCGGGCATCGAGTGCCACGGGGCGCCGTAGATCCTCAAGCCGAAGAGCTGAATAAGGAGCACAGTTTTCAGAGAAATTCAAGGATTGTAAGCAAGGATTCTCAAGAGTAAAGCCTTCAGTTTAGTTCGTTTACATACACTACTGGACAATGAAATATCATATTTGAAAAACGATCGTCACTTTCGCGCCTCTGTAACTCCCTTGTCTTTATCGTATTTCTAAATATTAATATTACCATTGTGTAGCCCTTGAAAAGAGCTTTCAGAAAATGTCTAACACTAATCGTTTAAACTCAAAGAGAAGGGAGTTACAGACGCGCGAAAGTGACGATCGTTTTTCAAATATGATATTTCATTGTCCGGTACTGTATGTAACAAGATTTTACCTTCGTTTCCCGATCGCACAAATAGATACAATTTGATAGCAACTCGTAGGCTTTTGTGATTCCGAGCATGTTCAAACCAGCTAATTGCTTTTCGTTCATCTCCTGTTCAAAGAAAGCAATGTTTAGCCGTGAATTCTCAATTTTTTCTCACCTCTCCATCCTCGAATCCGAGCTCATGATTCCCCGCTATGACCACTTTGTATTTGTGAGGGAGTTTGCCTAGAAAATTGTCTTTTTAATGTTAAATCTTGGTTTTTGTCCAATTTTTGTCCAAACTCACCAATTTCGGCGTTGAATTTGATCACCTCGCCAACATCGCCGTAATTTGTGAAATCGCCCGCATGAATTAGTACATCTCCGTCAGGGACCAAAGGAAGAACTTCGTCTATATGGAAATCATTCTTTAGCTTTCAAAAAGATTTGGTTACCGTATTTTCTGTAATAGTAGTGCAGTCTGTAATAGTAGTGCAATCTATAATAGTAGTGCAGTCTGTAATAGTAGTGCAGTCTGGAGGAGGCTTGAAAAAATAGTAGTGCGCACTACTATTACAGAAAATACGGTATTTGTTTGTTTCAGGTTATTTGGCTCAGCCAAATACTTACTTTTAAATATTTGTTTTCTCAATTTCACTCACCCAATTTCTCATGTGTGTCCGAGATACAAACGAAGCGCACCTTGTGCTCGTGGATGGGCGAGTCTAATCTAAAAGCGTTGCTTTAACTTGACTGTACTTTACTTAACTAACAAACTAACAAAATAACAATTTGAACTTTTTCTTTTGCAGAATACGACCGATCATGTGATTCGGTGTGTTTGTCAAATTCCTTTCAACAATTTTTCACAGTTTAACTACTCGGCAAGTCATTTTTTAGCTGGCAAAAAGCGAGGACACGTAAAGTTCGAAACTTTTCGAAATTTTCTTAGAGATTTCGAGGGCCGATAGGAAAGGAGGATGGGATGAATGGAAGGGAAAGGGGACTGTCCTCTGCAAAAATCGATGAAAAAATGTGGATTGTGAAATTGTGAAAGAGAGATTTTTTTGAAGAACTGATACAAACTGATTGAAAAACTGATTGAAAGACTTTGCCTTTTCTTGGGAAAGGTTTAGGTCGTTTTTTAGCAAGCATCAGCACTTTGATTAGTCTCATAATTGTGAAAAATCAGCCTTGAATTTAGCCTGTAGACTCTTGACCAGAATGTTTCAAACGGGCTCTAGAGCCAGGCCAGGACTAGGCAAAGAGCTAGACCAGGACTGGTCAGGAGCAGAACCCAACAGTAAGTCAGGGCAGTTTTCCGGACTAATTGTAAGTCAAGCTAGACAGACCAGGGACATGCCTGGCTTCTGGCGAGCTATTTTGCAGGCTAGACCCGCAGCAAAGTCAAGCCAAGGCCTGGAACAACCCTACTCTTGAATCAAGAGTAGAGTTGTTCAAGAGTAGAGTTGTTCAAGAGCCTTGATGCTTTGTACAAGCTTGTATGTGTGATGTATCATGTGTGATGTATATGTATATAATTTGTTGCCCAATGAACTCAATTTTTTCAAATGAATGAAATGAATTTGTCTGATGTTTTCGGTTCCAGAAATCCTCAGAAAACTCGAGTAGATGAGTATCTATTGCTCTTGAAATGATCTCGGGAAATGAGGGAGTGAGGAAGGTCATGAAATTTGAAAGATACTTGCAAATGGAAATGCAAGTAAAATGTGACGTCACTATTAGATAATTTAATAAATTTACAAGTCTAAAGGTTGATACAGGTAAAATCTTCATCATACATAGTAGTTTTATGTCAAATTTTTATCACTTTTCACTTCTCTAGCTCACCTGAGCGTCTTTGCCGGCTCCGATATTCTGCCTTGTCGCAAATATTTTTTCCAACATTCGATCGGTTTTGCCGTTAGTGGATCCACGAGAATATAATTGTCCATATTCATTTTGATCTGGTCACGACAAAGAAATTGGGAATTTCACCCAGATGAGAGGGATCAATCGGTGGATTTTTTTTGGTTGATTGGCTCTGAAATTCGATGAGTAAAAAAAAGAGAAAAGAGTTCTTGAAAGAAAAGGAATTTTCGAAACAACAAAGATCACTTTAAGGATTGAAAAAAGGTGAAAAGATTTTTTGAGTGGTAAGAGCAAGGCAAAAACAGCAAAAACGGTTCTGTTTTCTCCACAAAATACAATGAGAGAGGAGATGGAAGGGTGGGGGGAGGAGAAGATAAAATCTGGAGGAGACTGGGTGCAGGAAAAGGAAAAAAGAGAGATGAATGAGGTGAAGGAGGCAGAGAAGATTGTGACTAAATCGATCACTATATATTTATTTATCTTTGTGAATATTTAAAATGAATATTTAGGTTTAAGTTTTAAGACCTTTAGAGCTTTAGATCTTTAGACCTTTAAGACAAATCTAAAACGATTTTTGAACGGAAATTTTCCAATTTTGCTGGCTACTGGCTGGTCAAAGACTGGTCTAGCTAGAAAAATTCAGCTACATTCCTATAAGAATCAATTGATAGATTGGTGAGAAAGCCAATTTTGCTGGCTACTGGCTGGTCAAGGTGGCATTAGTCTAAGGTCAAGCCAGGCCAGCAGCAAAGTCTGGTCTAGCTAGGAAAATTCAGCTACATCCTTATAAGAATCAATTGATAGATTGATGAGAAGAGATTCCACAAAATGTTTTCTATTTTGCACTAATGCTCTGCCTTTTGTACACGTCAACTGAAGCGACGCGTAGTCGTCAATTCAATTGTTTCTGTCTGTTCTTCTTTCTCTATGATATTGATTTCTATTTTGTTAGATAAATTGCTAACAGTTATAGCTGAAATAGCAATCCTATACCATTACGACATTCAAACATTCAGATATAACACAAATAAACTAATTGAAAATCATTTTCTGCTAGATTCAAATGAATAACCTGGAAGAAGAATTGATAAACAAAAAATGCAAAAAGTAAAAAGCTACAAGTTGGGGTTGAATGTTTTAAAACGGTTTGGACTTTGAAATTGATTCGATCAAGCTCAGAAAAATTTGTTCTCCCTCAAAAAAATCAATTTCTAGGTGAATCCCCGGATGATAAGAGAAAGAAAAGGAAGAGAAGAGAAAAGAAATGAAAAAAAAAGAAATGAAAAGAAAGAAATGAAAAGAAAGAAATGAAAAGAAAGAAATGAAAAGAAAGAAATGAAAGAAAGAAATGAAATGAAAGAAAAGAAGAGCGTCCCGATTGATCTTATGCCCTAATTTTGATGTGATGTGGTGGGTGGAGCAGAAAAAGAAAAGAAAAGAATGCGTCTTTTGCACAAAATTTTCTTTTCATTGACTCGCATTCTTTTTGAATCTTCTAAACAACGTTTTCAACGAGGAAACGATTTTCGGTGGAGTATTTTGAAGAGGTTGAGAGCAAAAATCGTGATCGATCTCAAATAGGCAATGGGTTTTATTAGAAAAGAGGTTGCAAATTCTAATTCTTGAAATTTAGATAAAAAGGCGAACAGTTGTCTTCTGAGATTTGTTTTCTAAAGTATTTTTCTCTTCTAATTTTAATCTTTACTTTTCAATATGATATTGAAATTAAGAATTCAATAGATTTATCTTTTTTTACGATTTTTTCAAATGATCCAAATTCCAAATGATCCAAATCCAAATTCCAAATGATTCAAATCTAAATCCAAATGATCCAAATCCAAATCCAAATGATCCAAATCCAAATTCCAAATGATTCAAATCTAAATCCAAATGATCCAAATCCAAATCCAAATGATCCAAATCCAAATTCCAAATGATTCAAATCTAAATCCAAATGATCCAAATCCAAATCCAAATGATCCAAATCCAAATTCCAAATGATTCAAATCTAAATCCAAATGATTCAAATTCAAATCCAAATGATCCAAATTCAAATCCAAATGATCCAAATCCAAATCCAAATGATCCAAATCCAAATTCCAAATGATTCAAATCTAAATCCAAATGATCCAAATTCAAATCCAAATGATCCAAATCCAAATTCCAAATGATCCAAATCCAAATCCAAATCCAAATAGATTTACGATTTTTTCAAACGAATTTGAAGACTACTTATTCTAAATCCAGATTTTTGATGAAAACATCTAAAAAGTGTTTAAAAAGTTTAAAAAAATGTATAAACCAATCTATTTTTGATGCCTAACTTCAAATGAAACTAAACTGAATCAACGTTGCACTAAATCTTGCTGATTTTCTCTCAATAGAGGTGAAAGTGTTGACTACACGGGATAAATCAACCTTTGAACCAATCCCATAAGCCTTATCAAAACGATAAGTCTCAATCATACTTTAAAAAATACAAGACAAAATACACAAATCTTTTGTCTGAATTGAATTTATTTATAAAGAAGAATTGAGCATCTGGTAGCAGTTTCCCACGCCCGTTCGGTCAAATCTTAGCCATTTAAGGCAGACAAAAAGGAGAAAGCGAAAGTCAAAAAACGCTTATTTTCAAATGTATTTCGTTTTCTTTTCTCATTTTTTTTGCACAAAATTAGTTACATTTTAGAGAAAAGACATTTTTGAAGAACAACTTTTGGGCAGATTTGATGGGGAAATGTGATAAACTATCCGCGACACACAAAATAGACCAATTTTCTCACGATTTTGTGAATCGGAAAGGAATATAAAAATAATCTTGCGAAAAATGATCACAAAAAGATCATGAAAATATTTTCCTGTAAATCCAGGGGTTCAAAGGGCGATGCGGAATTGAAGGCCAATTGAAGGGGATTTTTTTTTTGGTACTGACTCTTACGCCCACCAATTATCTTTGAAGCTACCCGCCTCTATCTCTAGCTTTAGCTTGACTTGCAATAGCTTCTAGCTTTAGATTTTTGCAGCAATCCTGATTCTGGCTTGGCTTTTCTACTAGTCCTGATCCATAAAGATCACTGGAATCGCCAGAATCCAAGCCTAATGCTTCTTTGGCTGATTAGAGCCAAAAGAAGAACTCATTTTAATGAAAATTTTAATTAGACTCAAGATAATATAAACTTTTCTAGGCATTAGCGTCTTTGTATTAGCATAAAAAGACGCTCACATTTCCATATTGCGCACAATTTGCATAAAAAGTCGCTCGTTTTTCATTTTAAAAACAATAAAAGTCATGTTTCTGTGTATTTTTTAAAAATATCAGAGAATTTGACGATCAGGTGGAAAAAAAATGACTTAAAATGGATAAAAGACTAAAAAGTTTTTAGTTCTTTTTTATCTTCTGAGAGAATTTGTTTGTTTGTATGCTAATTTTAATATGTGAATTGGTAGGCGTAACAAATATCAATTTTTTCTGCAAAACAAACAAATTGTACATCAGAAGAGCAAGAAAAAACGCATCTGACAATAGAAAGAATTAGTATTAGCCTAGAAAAGTTTATATTATCTTCTAACTAATTAAAATTTTCATTAAAAATGAGTTCTTCTTTGGCTCTAATCAGCCAAAGAAGCATTAGGCTTGGATTCTGGCGATTCCAGTGATCTTTTATGGATCAGACTAGTAGAAAAGTCAAGCCAGAATCAGGATTACTGCAAAAATCTAAAGCTAGACGCTATTGCAAGTCAAGCTAAAGCTAGAGATTGATTTGGTTTGGGTTTAGCCTGGAAAATAGACCTAGAGATAACAGGTACAGTACCGGACAATGAAATATCATATTTGAAAAACGATCGTCACTTTCGCGGTCTGTAACTCCTTGTCTTTATTGTATTTCTAAATATTAATATTACCATTGTGTAGCCCTTGAAAGAGCTTTCAGAAAATGTGTAACACTAATAGTTTTTAATCTTTAATCGATCGTCACTTTCGCGCGTCTGTAACTCCGTTGTCTTTGAGTTTAAACTATTAGTGTTAGACATTTTCTGAAAGCTCTTTCAAGGGCTACACAATGGTAATATTAATATTTAGAAATACGATAAAGACAAGGGGGTTACAGCGCGAAAGTGACGATCGTTTTTCAAATATGATATTTCATTGTCCAGTAGTGTAGGTTTTGACCATGTCAAGACAAATCAAGCAAGACAAATCAAAGCAAGCAAGCAAGACAAATCAAGTCAAGTAAAAATCTTCTGGCTTGACCCCGGAAAAAGCTTGGTTTTAGATCTTGCGAATAAGCGTACAGACTGGATATTTTTATAGTTCAGAAACTTTTTTATTTTACAGAACAATATCAAAACGGTTGATTTTCCAAAAACTCTATCATCTTTTGATTGATTTTTGGATAGCATTAGATGCATTTAATAAAAGTTCAATCATTTGTAAGTAGATTGGTAGCAAGTCGCCAAAAATAGGTTCATGTGGAGAAGAGAACTCAAAGAGGAGTCAGTTTAAAGGAGTCAAGTACTGTCTCCTTCATTCTTTCTCAAACTCACAATCAAGCCGGTTCCCCATTCCTTTTCTCTTCTTTTTTTTTCATTCTTATACTTTAGTGGTTTTGTTCTTCCCATTCACTGTACATACGGCAAATTGACGCCGAATTGGTTGCTGGTGAGTTCATTTTTTTAAATGAACTCACCTTTAAATGAACTTAAATGAACTTCATAACCATAAATCAAGCAAATTAGTTAGTGTTTCAAAAAGTCTACAAAGAAAGAAACAGCTTTAATTTAGAAGCTTTAAGCTTTCAAATCAAGTCATGAAGATTTCAAGGTTTAGCAAAAGATCTTTGCGGATTCTTTTAGATTTCACAATGCTGTTCCTAGGGTTTTAGATGAGATTAGTGATCAATAAATCTTTGACAACCGGATACAATCATATATTTTTCAATTGCATCCATAAATGGGCCAGTGTACAATTTGAGTAACACGAATGGATAAGCAGAAGAGCCAGAAGAGAATTGAACAGCAAATGTTTAGGGGAAATTTTGATTGTAGATAAAGGATACAAAGATATACAATTAAACTCATATGTGATTCACATGTGGAATGGAAATGGAGGAGGTGGAAGTGGGTGGAGAAAAGAAAGGAAAAGGGGAAAAGTCTTAGAGTGGATGCATGCGACGATAAGGGAACAACAGCCGACTCGACAAGGACAAATCCATTTTTTGGGGTTTGAGTGGAGTGCTCCGCATTTGCTGAACACATTGAAGAAATGGTGATGTTTATGTCTACTCATTGAGTTCTTTGATTGATCGATGGAGGAGGTAGGTTATCAGTACAAAAGATTTTGACTAGTAAATGGGCGGAGAATCTATAACAAATGAATTCGGATGAGCAACTTGATTAAAAGTTGAAAGTCAAGTTGTTAGTGCTTAGTGGATTACGTAAGCCGATCTCCAGCTGATGTCTTGAGTCCAAAGGTGATTCGACAAGAATCGCTAGACGTAGGACTCAGAAACCTTTTCTTTTTCAATCTTTGAATAGTTTGATACTGAGAGGGAACCACATATACTTACAAACGCCGATTGCCCCCAAAATTGGTGGGTAGATAGAATCGACTCTGGAGAAGTTTCGCATGAGATCCCAAAACCACCACCCTCCCACGTTTATAAGCAGATTCCCAGAGACTTTACAGAAGCAGTGGTGGTCAAGTGGCAGTAGGTTAGAATAAGAGGTAAAGGTTCTCTAGTTCGAGTCCGCCGTTTTGATACTTATCGTCGATTGCCCTCAAAATTGGTGGGTAGATAGAATCGACTCTGGAGAATAACATATCACAAAATTCAGCTGCAAATCTCGAAGATTACGGTAGTTATAGTGTTTTTAATATTTGATAAGATCTAGGCGACAATGGGGTTTCTCTCTCCGCAACGATATTGGGACTAGTTATCACAATATCACAATATCACAATGGATTCACTACTCGGTGGTCTAGTGGTAATGCGTTCATTCGAGCAGAGACGATTTTCTCGATAGAGTTCCGAAATCGCTTATATTTGTTATAACTGCCGTAATCTTCGAGCTTTGCGGCATTACCGCTGGACCGCCGGTAGTGAATCCGTTGTGATCCGATGGGCGATGGTGATAACTAATCCCAATATTCGTTGGGAGTAGAAAACCCCATTGTCGCCTGAATCCCTATCAATATTGTAAAAACTATATTACCGTGTCTTTGGGCTTTGCCGGCTGGTACAGTCCCAGCAGGTGTGACATTCTCCAGAGTGGTCTATGTCACCCGCCGTAATACGAGGGCAATCGGCGATAATATCGAGGCGGCACAGGACTCGTACTGAAGAACGCTGCACTGGGAAACCCATTGCCAGCCGAACCGCCACTGCTTCTTAAACCGCTAAACAGAAGTCGGCGCCAACCGCAGCAGCAGATATGTTTGGAAATCACATGTGAGAGCTTTACCTTCTCTTGTGACAGGACAGTGCTCAGGGTGCTTTTGACCCAGGTGACCAAGTGCTCCACAGAGCCAAGAAAGCAAAAGCAAGCGAATCACCGTTAAATTCTGCGTCCGAATAACCCGTGGCTCATGCCATTTGATCATCACATTCAGTTGAAATTCCCTTTTGAGTAAATCCTATCATTTCACCCAAAGATCTTTTCTTTTCTCTTCTCTTCAATCAATGAATGCACTCGGTTCATTCACTTTCTCCATTTCCCCGCTTTTTCTTTCCCCTTTCGATTATCAGATATCGATTCGATATGAGAAAACACTTCCGGATTCTTTGCTCATTTCATTAAGAAATTTGTGTCTTTTTCAGCAGTTTAGTTCAGCAATTTGTCTGCCTATTTGCTGTTTAAAAAAACTTTCCACCTCAAAGCTCGTTTGATTTTTCACTTTGGTATTACCGCATTGACAAGTGTAACATGAAACAATTCACATTTTTACTGACCTCATTTCATTCAAAGAAATTTCATTGAAAAACCCAGAGATTCCACCATGTTTTGTCTCTATTTCTATGAATCAAGAAATGACTCCGAATTCCCATCGTCAACGCCTATCTAGTGAAGAGATCAAACAGAGTGTCGTTTGCTGTGATCACCCGGCTCTAAGATGAACATTAAAGTTGAAGTTAACAAGATCAGCAAGTGGAAGGAAGCTTTAGTTCTTATAATTGAGTTGAAGTTCATTCAGCTCATCGAAACGATCAGTTCTTGTTCACGAAACCCAACTCCTCAATGTGTGATGGTGAAGTTTGTTATGCAGTACAATAGACGAGATAACAGCCATTGTGAAGGAATGAGAGGGCATAGATGAAGTTTTTCAAAACAAATTTTCAACCGGTTTCCAATATGAATAGCTTAAATGATCTCAAGAGAAAGGGGAGAAATTTCTTGTCAATCATTTTTGTGGTTGAGCATTGTTAGAAGAAAGAGGAAGGAAAATGGAGAAACTATAAAAATAACGAAAAAATGTAAAGAAGAATGATACAAGAAATTTGATTGAGCAAGGAAATCGGTGTGAATGAAAAAACTTTTTGGAAGATTGAAAAAGGGATGAAGGGGAAAAGGACCTTCGACTGTCTATGCATTGCTATTCAAGGTCACTTCACAAGTATAAAGAAAAAAAATTTATGAATACGAGGTGGTGAAATAAGCTAATGAACGATTAGTTTCATTGTTAAAGTTTGAGAATATCACTATCATTTGGCAAAAAGAGAAAGTTATCAAAAAAAAATGGTGATTGGATTATCGGATTCATTCAGCTCACGAAATAGAACAATGAAAAAGTTCTATCACAAAAAGTCTTTGTGGAGTTTGGGAGAGAGAAAATGCATCATTTCCTTTCATCTTCAGATTGAGAAATGTGAAAGAAGATCAAAGAAGAAGATTAGATCGATCCAGAAGGACAAAAGGACGATCCACACAAAGACGATTCACTTTGACCGCTTGGGGAATGAATCGATCTTTTGGAAAATTACTGAAAGTGAAGCAAAAACTGGGTTAAAGAGTTAAATTCAGATGATTGTTAAAAGTTTAAGAATATCACTATCATTGGCAAAAAAGAAGAAAGAGTTGTGAAGAAAATTTTTCGAGATTGGCTAATCGGATTCATTCAACTCATAGAACAATGAAAAGTTCTATATCGAAGAAGTGCTTTGTGGAGTTTCGAAATGCATCTTCAGATTGAAATGTGAAGAAGGTCCGAGAAGAAGATTAGACCAACAAATAAAAGCAATAAAAAAGTTCTTATCGAGAAAAGTCTTTGTAAAGTTTTCTTTTTTGTCACTTCCGCTGTTGAAATTGCTGTGATGAGCTAAGGTTGAATACAAATAAATTTCACCAGGTCAAATCCAACTCCTTGAGCTGAACCCTCAAGATGAGTGATGAGTTAAAGTTGGATAAAAATCAATTTCACCAAAGTCAAATCCAACTCATGGGCTGAACCCTCAAGACTTACAGAGGCTAAAAACTAGATTTAAACGTCAGGAAATAAACTCAAGCACTCACTTTTGATCCGTTAAAAACTTTGGGAACTTATTTCCTGGAAAAAGAAAAAAAAAAAAAAAAAAAAAAAAAAAAAAAAAAAAAAAAAAAAAAAAAAAAAAAAAAAAAAAAAAAAAAAAAAAAAAAAAAAAAAAAAAAAAAAAAAAAAAAAAAAAAAAGACACAAAAAACAAAACCAAATAAAAATAAAAATAGCTGAAGATAATATTTGAACATGTTTATGGCAATGGTATATAGAAATGATCGGTTTCCTTGCAAGATTGCCACGTTTATCAGCGATTGCCGAATTGATAAACGTCGTTTCGCCATTCGAGCAGACTCCGCACCCCTCGTGCATATGACCGTGTAGGTGATACCTGAAAATGTTATTCGCCTCGGTTTCCTTGTCAGATGGCCACGTTTATCAGCGTTTGCCGAGTTGATGAACGTCGTTCCGGATCGATGAACGTCATTTTGTATTTCTTGCAAGATCACGCAAGGAATTGTTTTCGGCTTTAGCTTTTCCTTTGCAAAATCTTACTTTGGTTTCCTTGCTGTAACGATTTGGGGTAAATCCGAAATGGCCCCCAAAGATCCTCTGGGTCTCGAGCGTCATTGCAACCTAGGAAAAGATTGATTGGCGGGATTTTGTCAAAACTAACCCAATGGTACCCCTGAGTGATCAAAATATCAGTATCCTTGGGGATTTGCTCTCCATTTTTCCAGCATCTGTTTCAGGCCTCGTTCCACATGGAAACTGTAGCCACGTAGTGGATGCCAAAGAGCTGCCAGTAGAGCTTCAAATTTCAATCTAAACATTCAGGTTGAGAGAATCGAATTTTTGATATTAGAAGAAAACTTTCTAAGCATTATATTGAGCTGATCCATATAGCGTGACTTTTGGAACCTGAATCGAAGAATCGTGAAGACCCAGTAGCATTTGTGAGTAGTTTGTAGCCTCTCGGAGTACCGTGGGTTTTGCATTCCGGGGATTCTGTAAGAGAACAAGTTTTCCCATTGCTTAAACCATCTTTTTCTTACGCTAACAATGTGATCAATCCAACAACCAATTCCGCCGAGGGTAATTGTTTATGAGTTTACAATTGACGGCAGTTTTGGTTGGCATTGGCGGGATATCGGTATTTATCCTTTGCCAGCTAACGCGATCGTTTACGTGTGCATGCGGAGAAACACACTGAAATAGTGTTCTCCAAAAAGCAAAAGGAAGAAGAAGTAAGAAGATTCAGACACCAAGAGACTTTCGAACCTGCGAGACTCGTCTACGTGCGCTCTACTACTCGGCCACCGCTGCAGTTAGTAAGTTACCTTACGAAAGCCCTTAAAGAATCTATTCGACTCCACCTTCGCAGCGCACATCCTGGCCATCCTCGAATCCCAGCTCGTTGATTTCCCGCAATCACAATCTTGTATTTATGCGGCAATCTTCCCAATTAGTCGTTGAACTCGGAAATCTTGTCATATTCGCCAAAATTGGTGAAATCTCCACAATGCACAAGCACATCTCCATCCGGGATTTGATCCTGAAATCTGGGAGATCATTAGGCTTGAAATCGTGCGTTCACCATACTTCCTCCATTTACAAACGTGTAACCGACAAAACGACGAATTTAAAAGATATCGTCCGCTTTTCGGTCGAGAGTTTGCGGCACTGAAAATGCTTTCTTCATTAGTTTTGAACATTTTTAAAAGCAGAAAGCAAAAAACATTGTACCCCGGTGAGGCTCGAACTCACGACCTTCAGATTATGAGACTGACGCGCTGCCTACTGCGCTACGGAAGCTACAAGCTGAGGCCTTTCTTTGTTCAGTTTTAAATCGTTTAAACAAACTTTTCTCCTCCAACTCAATCCCGGGATCACGGTGTGGTGTGCTCAACGGATCGCCAGAGTTTTGTTTGATTATTCTTGCATTCGCCCTTTTCGTTCCACGTAGAAAGGCATTGTTAGGCTTAAAATTATTTATTAATTGTTATAAATAAAAGCCTCAAGAATTAGATAAGAGAAACAAATAAAAGCACTGAACTTTTCTCAAAGAAATAACTCAAATTACATCATTATTAAAAAGTTTTTGGATTCAATAAAGATAATGGAAAGGTTTACTTCATTTTGTCAAATGAACTTTGAAAGAAAATTAATCCAAATCGAAAGCTACTCAAAAGAGTTTTTAGAATAAAAATCTGCTTTGAAATTTTTCAAGTGGTAATCAGATCAGAAAAATGCCTTTTTCTATCCAAAAATCTCCACGTCATTTCCTCTTTTTTGGCAAAAAAATGAACGGATTGCACAATGTTGAGTCATTTTGAAGAATTCGATCAAATTGAAACTTGCTATTGCGAAGAAATTTGAGTGTATTTTTCCTTAAAATGAAAAAGTTACTAAGAAAAATCGGGTAGACACTGCATTTCCCGATAAGATTCCAGGAAAAGCGCAGCTGATTAAAGAAATGTTTATTTTCAAAACACTTTCAAAACACAAAACAAATCTTCACGATTCTGGTATTCTCATGAAAAAAACGATGGGTAATCGACCCGTTTGCATCCAATCGATCGATCCAATTGAGCTGCGTTCACAAAAATTGTCCGACCATTTGTCATTGCCCCATAGCATTCGTGAATGTGGCCAAAGACGTGAAATCTAAAAGACAATTTTCAGCCTACTTTAACTACTATCTTAATATTAGAACTGAAATCGTAAGCAATTTTTAATTAAATATTGAAAGGTCTTTAATTAGGCTGACTTTGGGTCTCGCTGTTCAACAGCTTCCAGCAGCTGTTCATCATCACCGTAGTGTTGGTCTTTCGCACGTGCATCAAGGTATCCTAAAATATCCTTGGCTATTTATCAGTCGGCTATAAATTTACCTAAAGGAGGTCCATGAGTGATCAAAATATCGACATCTGCGGGAATCTGTGCCCATTTCGGTTTCCTCTCGTCGGGTGAGAGGTAGAATGCGTATTCTGGTATTGGGATCCATGTATTTTCTTAGAAATGAAAAGTTTACAAGAAAACCGGGTAGACTCTGCGTTTCGCAGTAAGATTCAGGGAAAAAGTGCAGCTGATTAAAGCAATGTTTATTTTCAAAACACTAAAATCTTCACGATTCTGGTATTCTCACTGAAAAAAACGATGGGTAATCGACCCGTTTGCATTGATCGATCCAATTGAGCCGCGTTGATGAATGTGGTTTTCCCATTCGTCATCGCTCCATAACACTCGTGAATATGGCCAAAGACGTGGAATCTAGAAAAAAAAACTTGGGATTTGATTTAAAAAATATTAATCATCTTTACTAGGTTGTTATTATAGTTTTTTTTTACTTTGGATTCCGCGCCTCAACCGCGTGCAGCAGTTCAACGTCTCCGTAGGTCTGTCCGCGAAGTCACCTTATCAAGAAATCCTAAAATTAAATTAGAATTTAGTGTAAGGAGGACTTTCCAATGTTAGAAAACTATTCCTTTTCATGTGTTTTTAAAAATTTTTCATCAAAATTTCCACCTAAAAGCTCAAATGTGAAAGGAAGGTAAACGAAATAGAGTGTGAACGAAACGAAAACGAACGGTAAACGAAAAAGAAAACGAGTATTAGAGCTTGCATGACTGTTACTGGCACCAAGAAAAGGTCTTGAATCATTGCTAAACAAAGAAACTCACCCCTAGGCGGTTCATGTGTGATCAACACATCGACATCATTCGGGATTTTCGCCCATTTCTCCCGAATCTCTGCTCCGGGTTCACAATAAAAGGAAATCCGTGCAGAATGTGCCAAGAGCTGCCATAGGAGTTTGATACCCGAGATCTGGAAACTTTTACTTTACAGGGTCAAATTCTGCGGCAAATTATTGCTATAGACGACCACTAACGGATCAAAAACGCCAGATCAAAAACTTGTGCCCCGGCCGGGACTCGAAGCGGCGACCTTTCACTTACCGGACATATGTGCTAACTACTACACCACAACGCACTTAATCTATCCTACTCTAGAGAGAGTTAACTCTATCAGTTTTTTGGCTATATCTTCGCTGTAACTTTGCGATTCGGTTTAACTCCTTTTTAAGATGAAAATTGCGATAATTTTCTACGGAGAATTTCTGCAGCTTTTCATGAACAGATTTTAAAGGCTCTCACATCATTTATTTGACTCATTTCTCGTTAAAAAGCTTAAAACAAATGTCTTTTTAACAAAAATCTTCAACCATTTGATCTTTTTCTGAGCTCATCAGCTTCTTGAAGATGATTTTTTTCTTGAAACTGGCAAATTTCATCGGTTAATCTTAAAGTTAACTTAAAGAATTATCCAAATGTTACTCTAAAAGCTTAAATGTATCAAGAAAAAGCGAGAAAATCGATTTCATTTTGAAAATGAACTAGAAAAAGCTTGAAAAGCTTGCGTATCAAGGATTTTTTTAGAGCAGATCTTTTCAAGCCTTTAATAAAAATCTCAAAAGCATTCTACAATTCTACAAATATCAAGAAATTCTCCATAGAAAATCATCATGATTTTCATCTTAAAAAGGAATTAAATCGGTTCGCAAAGCTCCAGCTACAGCTACAGCTAAGATATAGCTGAGAACCTAGATAATTTGCAGCAATCCTTTAGATTTCTGCTTCCTCTAGGCCTCACCTCTATTGACTCATCCATCAATAATGTGCAATTCGTGAGCAACTCTCTGGGGTTTTTCGTTGTCACCCTCGTGACGTATCTAAATTTTCATTTTCTTAAGCACAAACTGTGGGCAGGTGCTTTGTTAGGCACACTCTCTTTTCTATTATCTAAAAGGTGTCAGGTTATGATAGTTTTTGACCAAGGACACCATTTAGAAAATAAACTACTTAAAGGAATTGAACTAACCAAGAGAAAGAAAACAATTTCACCAACTCTCTAGCGCTTTCCCTTGTATCAAATCCATATTCATGGTTCCCAGGGATGACAATCTTGTGTTGGTGAGGCAATTTGCCGAGCAACTCGTTGAATTTGCTCACCGCCGCCGAGCCGCCATAATTCGTGAAATCCCCGCAATGGATGAGGACATCGCCACGGGGGATTTTATCCTAATAATAGCTTGGTTTTTTTTCCGTAAAATTTTATAGTTTACCAGTATTTTCACCAACTTCTCATGTGTGTCCGAGATGACAACGAATTTCAGCCATTTTCCCTCGGTGCCTCGAGAGTTCACCGCGCTAAACTGAACTCATTGAAACGCAATCACTCAAAAATGAGTCTACTGAGCCAAAGGTGATAGAAAAAAAAGAAAAAAGGCTTTGGCTGGGAGCGAAACTGAACCGGCGAGCAAATATGGCACAGTTTCATAGACTAGCGCATTATCCCCTAGGCTACCGCCGCTTTATTTCCGTCCCGCTTAGTGCGCCCTTTGCCGCCCCCTTTGCCGAAATTAGCCAAAAATTTGCACGCGTTTTTCTCAAAAACTAGCATTTACTAGGAAAAAATAAAAAATATATGTCTATTAGAATTCAAAGGGCACGTTTTGTAGCTAGGTCCGGTTTTGAAAATCGATGATAATTTAAAACAGTTCCCTGGTCAGAACCAAATTTCTAGGCGAGGCTAGGTTAGTAGTGACAAACTTTTGCGAATTCAGCTCGATCAGTTCCTCCTGTTGCCCTTTCCTTTCTTTCGTCGGTCTTAGCCGCAATTTTCGGAAATCTTCAGTTATTTGATTCATCTTTATTTCTAAAAAGCCCGAAAATAGGAAAGTTTGAGTACAATTTAAAAAGATATCACAAAAAAATACGCGAAAAAGGTATCAAGAAATCAGCAAGTAACAAAAAGATCCCAAAAAGTAACAAAAAGATCCCAAAAGAAATCAACAAGTAACAAAAAGATCCCAAAAAGTTATGTAGTTTTAAAAAAATGAGTTGTTCTTTTGTGAATTGCTTTGGAAATGGTTTCAAAATCTGAAAAAAAGCAAAAAGATCTAAAAGCAGTCATTCGGTGAGTCAAACAAAATCAATATTTGATCACGAATCTGTGAAAAACCCGTCAAAACGAGATAAGATTTTTGAAAAAAAAAGTGAGAAATGAGTAATTATTTGTTAATAAAAAAAAAAAAATAAACAAACAAATAAACAAAAATTTCATTCAGAAAACAATTTTTGGTAATCTCTCTTTCGAAAGAGTTTCTTTTGTCGTTTTTGGTTGCTAGGAATGAATGAAAAGAAGAAAAAAAAGGGGAAATAGGGGAAAGTATTGCACAAAAGAAGGAAATATTTTGGGAAAAAGGCTGGAATTGAGCCGTCTAATTGACAAAAAAAGCTTAAGTTTTATGTACTTTTAAAGTTTAATAAAGGTTTTTTTATGAGGAACTCTTAGAATAGTGAATTTAAATAAGCTTTTGCAAAAGTTTTGCTTTTACTTGTCAACTTTATTCATTATTCTTCTGTCAGCTTCACTTGTCGATTTCCTCAAATTTCGTATAGCTTTTCCAAGTTGAGCCATCGTTTCCATCGGGTACCTGAAAGTGGAAAGTGTTCAAAATTTAAAAACTATAGATAATTGATAGTTATTTTTAAGCAAACAATCACTTTCATATAAAATACAATCGGTAGCCGACAAATCTTTCCCCATAAAGTACATTGAGCGGCGTTTCTGAAAGTCGTTTTTCCATTCGTCATCGCTCCATACCTCTCGTGAATGTGCCCAAATAGGTGATACCTTAAATGGCAATAAAAACTATTATTTCTGTATAATTTGGCCAAAATTGTTCCGTTATTCAAGAACAAACTTTGGATTTTTCAGCTGAACCGCATCGAGAAGATCAGCATCGCCGCAATGCTCGCCTCGTTCACTTCGATCCAAATAGCCTAAGTAGCAAGAGATTTTCTTTCATGTTTTTTTTTTAAATAAGTAAATCTAACCTAATGGTGGTCCATGTGTGATCAAAATATCTAGATCCTCGGGGATCTTTGCCCATTTCTCTTGCATTTCCTCTCCAGCTGGCACGTAAAAAGTTGCGTCTCCACAAAGGGGAACCCACGGACTGCCGTAGATTTTGATTCCCTCAATCTAGAAATGATTGTAAAGTTACGATTAATGACAAAAAACACAGTCATAAATAAGAACAGTCACTTATGGCACTTACTGTATTTTCTCTAATAGTAGTGCACCCCGGAGAGCCGAATTGGCGACTATTTTACGGTTTCCAAGCTTTTGCAGAAGCTCAACACTCAAATCCCCCACTAGATCTCATCGTCAGCTACATTTTCCGAAAAACGAAAAAAATCCTACATTAATAGATGAATCTAGGAGAATTGTGGGCTCTGTGAGGAGTCGAACTGTTTGAGTCGATGAGGCAGATGATCTGAAACACCGTTAGCTATTAGAAATTTGATTTTTATTAGGTCAGTCTCCTTTTTTTCTAAATTTTGTAAACGATAGATCTTTCTGATATTTTAATATGATAATTATCAAAGAGAATAACATTATTTTACAAATTTTTTACTCGATCTGATGGCTGGACTTTGAGAAAGAGTCTTTAGAAATTGTGATAGAAAACAAAAGGATCAGATTGAGCTAAAAACTTTGTAGAATAATGTAAATCTCATTGATAATGATCATAAAAAAAATCTCAGAAAGATCTATGGTTTAGCTTTTGCAAAAAAAATTGTAAATAAAGAATAGGCTTATTGATTGACCAAATAATTTATCTACATACCTGTATTTTTCTCTTGTATCAAAATCGGTGTCATGATTCCCGGGCACAACGATTTTGTATCGATGAGGCAACTTCTCGAGTTGTTCGTTGAATTCGCGGACCGCCTCTTCGCCTCCAGAATTCGTAAAATCGCCACAATGAACGAGCACATCGCCGTCCGGGATTTTCTCCTAGAATTTGAAACTTATGGCACTTACCGTATTTTCTCTAATAGTAGTGCACCCCGGAGAGCCGAATTGGCGACTATTTTACAGCTTTCTAAGTTTTCGCAAAAGCTCAACACTCAAATCCCCCACTAGATCTCATCGTCAGCTACATTTTCCGGCCCCACATCAATAGGTTCTGATGAGCGCTTTTCGAGATTTCGAGCAATTTAGGCGACGCTCTGGGTGCACTACTATTAGAGAAAATACGGTATCTACATTTGAATCCTTTGCAACAATGTTATCGAAAAAATACTTTTTCGTTTCTACCGTTATTCGCAAATTTCGCGAATGTAACTGATAACGAGTTTACTATAAGATTTTGCTGCTTTAACTCAAAAGACTCTAAACTCTAAAAGAAGCTAGCCTTTTTGCATTTTCAAGCTATTGGGTTGGTGAATTGAAAACTGCCGGACTTTGAACTAAAATTTATTTAACATAAAATCATGAATTCATTCCAAATAATTTCCATTATTATTGACGACTTCTGCCCATTTTACAGGCAATTTGCGGATTCCTCTTTCGTAGTAGGATTTTGGTTTGTGCGTCAGACAAGTGTGAGACTCAAAAATGGAAGACTGGAGATGTCCCACTTGAGCACCTTCTTCAAAAGAAACCCATTTTGGTGTCCATAGATAAGTTGTAGAGAATCAAAAATTAGGCTTATAGCCAAATTTCCAAAAAGATACACTTAGTAGTTTCGCTTAAAATGCAAGTTTTGTGAAAGTTCGTAAATTTGGCATTTCTTGAAAACCAGTTTTTGAATCGTTCTGAAAATTTGGATATAAGCTTGATTTTTGATTCTCTACAACTTTTCCATTGACACCAAAATGGGTTTCTTTTGAAGAAAGTGCTCAAACTGTGACATATGACAATAGCCGGCAGTTTTCAATTCACCAATCCAATAGTTAGCCTTTTAAAGCTGCAGTTCGTGGCCAACACTTGTCAATTGTCTAAGCCCCAACCATCAACTGATCCATTTGACAGTGCGTATCGGAGATTACCACAAATTTCAACCATTTCCCCGTTTCATCGGGTCGATTGACAGCACTGGAAAAAATGATTTGTGAAAACAAAAAAATGAGAATTTCAAACTTTTCCGCGTTTAGTTGAAGCTCGTTAGTGATCAATCCTTTCATTTTCGTTTCTTTTCTTTCTTTCTCCAGTCTTTGCTCGGTTAGTAGTCTGTTATGAGGAGAAAAAAAAGGGATTGTACAGAGAATAAAAATTCAATCATCAAATACTGTTAAAAATTAACTTAAAGAATTATCCAAATGTTATTCTTAAAGCTTAAATTTATCAAGAAAAGGCTTTTTTTCTTAAAAATATACTATATTAAGTTAAGTTTTTATCGTATTTTTAAAATTAATCAAAACAAAATCAAACGAACTTTTCGAAATTCAACTCCACATGATCAGCTTTTCGACTCCATCGGTTGCCCATTTATTTGAAAAATTTCAATAGAAAAATTGTCTTTCAATAGCATTGACAGAACTAAATTTCTTTAAATAGATATTTAAAGATGAGTTCATTCTTTAAAAATTCTTGCGCAAGTGCTTTGAGAAATCTCTCTGGGAAAAGGAGAGAAAGTGATGTAATTGAAATATTGCACTGCAATCGACTTTTCTTTTAATCTAAGATTTTGATGATCTCGGAAAAGATAAGTAATCAAACAACAAATTGTGTTTTGTTTTTCAAAGATTCGATTGTGAGAAATAAGGTAAAGAGTTTTTAGGAAAAGGTTTTTGAATGCGCAACCTTGACAAAACACTAGGAACTTATGAGAGTCGGGATCGTCAAAATAAAATGATTACGAAAGTGTCAAAATGATTACGAAAGTTTTCTAAAATAGATGTCTATTATAACACGTGTCTAGAGCGCATTCTAACAGAGTAGATAGCAGAATAAGTATAAGTATAAGTATAAGTATAAGTATAAGAATAAGAATAAGTATAAGAACAAGAATAAGAATAAGTATAAGTATAAGAATAAGAATAAGCATAAGAACAAGAATAAGAATAAGAATAAGTATAAGGATAAGAATAAGGATAAGAATAAGGATAAGAATAAGGATAAGAATAAGGATAAGAATAAGGATAAGAATAAGGATAAGAATAAGGATAAGAATAAGTATAAGTATAAGAATAAGTATAAGAATAAGTATAAGAATAAGTATAAGAATAAGTATAAGAATAGGGATAAGCATAAGGATAAGAATAAGAATAAAAACATATTGTAAGAGATTATATAAGTGAAAAAATCTCGCTTTGTGGTCAATAATCAATGCGAACTTGAATAGTTTATTGTAAAACACTATTTTCTATCAATGATATTAATGAAGTTCATTCTCCAGCTCCCGCTCCGGATCATCATATTGATGTAAAAGATTCACGAGAAAAACAAGGAACAAATTTTCACGATTCTGGTATTCTTATGTAGAAAACGATAGGTAATCGACCAGTTTGCATTGATCGATCGCATTGAGCTGCGTTCACAAAAATTGTCCGACCATTTGTCATTGCCCCATAGCATTCGTGAATGTGGCCAAAGACGTGAAATCTAAAAGACAATTTTGAGCCTACTTTAACTACTATCTTAATATTGGAACTGAAATTGTAAGCAATTTTTAATTAAATATTGAAAGGTCTTTAATTAGGCTGACTTTGGGTCTCGCTGTTCAACAGCTTCCAGCAGCTGTTCATCACCGTAGTGTTGGTCTTTCGCACGTGCATCAAGATATCCTAAAATATCCTTGGCTATTTATCAGTCAGCTATAAATTTACCTAAAGGAGGTCCATGGGTGATCAAAATATCGACATCTGCGGGAATCTGTGCCCATTTCGGTTTCCTCTCGTCGGGTGAGAGGTAGAATGCGTATTCTGGTATTGGGATCCATGGACTGCCGTAGATTTTGAGCCCATTGATCTAAAAATATGACCATAAAAGTTATACTTATATTGTGTGTTGTAAGAAAATCCACTTTTTTATACTTTACAAACCTGAATACTTGAATCAAAGAGGTACGTGGCCTCGGTGAGCAGCTCGATGAGCTCGGGTCTAGAAATTTATGTACAAGCTGGTTTATATATTTTCTAAGGATATCAAAATAACACTAACTACCTGTACTTGTCCCTTGGATCAAATCCTCGCTCATGATTCCCCGCGATCACGATTTTCCACCGATGAGGCAATCGTTTCAGTTGTTCATTGAACTCTTTCACTGGCGCCTCTCCACCAGAATTCGTGAAATCTCCGCAATGAATAAGAACGTCTCCATCTGGGATTCTAGCCTAAACTCGTGAAATTTAAAAGCCTTTTTTTGTATCCCAACCATAATCTCTTCCATTTTGCAATGGGTATCAGAGATGACAACGAATTTCAAATGTTCCCCATCTTCCTCAATCGTGTTCACAGCACTGAAAAGCAGACAATTCCTTCCTTGTCTTTCCTATTTCTTCTTGGGGAAAAAGGTGTGAATAGCTCAGTGGTAGAGCGTCTATCCGATAAGTAGAAGGTCCTCATCGCTTTCAAATTCTTTTCCATTCATTTCTTTACTTTATTTCTGGAGGATCTGGTCAATTTTGCAGAAAGGCTGGTTGATGATTGTAAGGCTGAACGATATCTGGTTAATTTATAATACTGACACGGGTAAATTACGCGTGGAACTGTGCTCTTATTGAAACTGTATTTGGTAAAGATCTGATCCTGATCAAGCAATACAACAGCTATTTTTTCAAGTTTCACTAACTTTTCATAGTTCAATTGCACCGGAATCGTAACTTTTCCTTTGGGAGCTCTCGACCATTTTTGAGCCATTTTTCTTTCTGAAAGAACTTATTTCTACATTTTACAGGTTGAGACCTTAATTCTTGAATTCTTAAAACCTTAAAGTTGATAGCTTGGGAGTGGGACAAATGCGACCTTTTTTTGCGCACCCGGACATTTGCGCACCTTTTTTTCCGCACCTTGCCCATTAGCGCGCCTTTTTTCACGTTTTAAAAAAGCTTTAAAAAGCTAATATTAACCAATTTCTATTCCAAAAGTTGTTTTTCTAGCTAATTTGAGGGTGTCGAATTCAAATTTTGACATAACAGAGCGTGTGGAACCAATTTGAAAAACAAAACGGCTAGATCAAATTACAGAAAATTGTCGATTTTTCTCTTTGTATAACTCCGTCCATTTGTTTCCACACGCTCTGTTATGTCAAAATTTCGATTCTACGCCCTGAAATTACCTAGAAAAACAACTTTTGGAATAGAAATTGGTTAATATTAGCTTTTTAAAGCTTTTTTAAAACGTGAAAAAAGGCGCGCTAATGGGCAAGGTGCGGAAAAAAAGGTGCGCAAATGTCCGGGTGCGCAAAAAAAGGTCGCATTTGTCCCACTCCCGATAGCTTTGATTTTTAAGTAAATTTTTGATAGCTTTAAACTTTGACAGTTCTTTAAAGTGCTTTGCAAATCTTTAAAATAAATTTTTTCTCCAAATCAATTTGAAAATCATAGAAATTTCTGGTAAAAAGACATTTCAAAGAATTCAAAGAAGAAAGAAATACCCGGTTTGACAAAGTTAAGAAAATTTGAAAAGAAAAAAAAGGAGTGGAAATGGGAGGAGAGAGAATGGAGAGAGAGAGAGGGAAAAGTGATGAACACACAAAAAAATAAGCGATTCACAAAAGAACACAACTACAAAGTACAAAATTCGTTATAAACGGTACCGAAAGGGAAACTTTTTTTAACTGTTTGGGACTTTCATATAGAAAACGATGGGTTTATTGGAGAGGGTGTTCGATTTGAGACAAGCGGCCGCGTTGATGAAAGTCGTTCGGTTATTCGTCGCTGATCCGTATCTCTCGTGCACGTGGCCGAAAACGTGGAATCTGAATTTGAAAGCCGCAAATTTTGGGGAGAGTTTTCGTGATTTTGAAACTCGATTCTACAATTCTAAAATTCTACAATTCTACAATTCTACAAGTGGACTTTGTTTTGTTTTTTCGAACAAAAGTTAATCCGCTTGTAGAATTGTAGAATTGTAGAATTTTAGAATTGTAGAATCGAGTTTCAAATCACGAAAACTCTCTCTTGAAACTTTTGTTATTGTTTTTTTTTGTTTTCTATTTTGCTTTTCTGTTGGCTTTACCTTTTTGGCTTTTCTTTTTGTTATTAGCTTTACTTTACTTGTTTTACTTTTGTTTCTGTTTTGAAATGGTTTTCAAGAAACAACTTTAATTCTATCGTGAACTGAAAAGGAATTTCTTTAGAAGGGACAACAAAATCTCAACGATATTAGCATTTTAATTAATTCGAATCGAATCCCAATATAATTTTCTGTTTAAATCGATTCAAAAGAGCAACTCATCTGCTTAGAATGAAAAGATATTACCCCTATATTCAAATTCTTTTTTTTTCATCCAACTCACTTTGGATTCCGCTTCTCAATCGCTTGTAATAGATCATAATCACCCCATCGTTCCGTACCAAATGTGTCCAAGTAGCCTAAATTGTTACCTTGATCAGAAGCCTGATGTTAGATGGAGTTATACTTTTGAAGTACCGAAGTACCGACGAAGTACTGCCCCCAAGTGTCCCCACTACGTTTTTTTGTGTTTTTCTCGTCGCTCACTTGACCGATTTGGCTAGACTTGGTTTCATTTGATAGATATTAATCAAAGCTATCGAATAAAACCAACTGTAGCCAAATCAGTCAAGTGAGCGGTGAGAAAAACACAAAAAAACGTACTGACAATGGAGACACTTGTGGGTGGTCAAAAGTGTAGATGCTGGTGATGGGCATAGACTCTGATCTAAATAAAGTCACAAACCCAATGGTGGCGCATGTGTGATTAGAATATCGACTTCATCCGGCATTTTCATCCATTTGGCCGCCATTTTCTCACCCCGATCCACGTAGAATGGATATCCCCGCAACGGATGCCAAGAACTACCGTAGATTTTGATGCCTTCAATCTAAGAAAAGCACTAATTTAAATCATAATCCAGTAAATAGTTCTTTTCTTTTCATACAATCACCTTTCTAATCATTGATACGATTTATATGATTGATATGATTGTGTCAAGTGTCTCACCTCATGCGCTTTATCATGTAACCAGGTGACATTCGTCAGCAATTTGTACCCTTCTCTCGTTCCATCATTTGGATATTTGTAGTGTCTAAAAGTAGTAATTTAATGATTCCTGCAAGAATCTACCGTTTACTCCAATCCTCAGTATCGTCAAAGCCGAGATCGTGATTTCCAGCGACGACCACTTTGTGTTTATGGGGTAATTGGCCTAAAGTATTGAAGTTGAAAAGATTCTCATTTTTACTCGAGAAAGATACCGTAAATACTGTAATAGTACCCCACCGCCCTCGTACAGTCGCGTAGTCGCAAAAGTTTTTTAGTATTTCATTTTTTCAAAGCGTCCGTGCTTTCAAAAAATGCATCTTTGGTATCAAAAAATAGCCCTGAATCTCAGCTATTTTTTGATACCAAAGCGCGCATTGTAGCATAAACCAGTGTCGAGAAAAACGCGTTCAAAGCTAGACTACGCAACTCTACGCACCGTCATTATGGGGGTGGGGTACTATTACGGTATTTACGGTAAGTTTTTGAGTTCTAAAGTTTACCAAATTGCTCGTTAAGCGCTTGCAATTTCTCTTTTTCTCCTCGATTCGTCATGTCTCCACAGTGAATCAAAACGTCTCCATCGGGGATCGAGATTTTCTCCTGAATCAAAACGGCTTTAAAAGATCTGATTGTTAGAAGAGATTGTTAAAAATGTCATAGATTTACTTGTAAATGAAAATCTAATTGATACAACTTTACCATCATCTCTCCCAGTTGATCATGCGTATCGGAGATCACAACAAACTTCAGCCATCTGCCTGTTTCATCGGGACTGTTCACAGCGCTGAACTTTGAAAAAATTATTGCTATCTTTTCGTTTTTTTTTTGTTTTTCTTTGTATTTTCTTAAGCGTTTTATCGGGAGCTTTCAAAAGTGATTGAGCGTGATTTACTATCGAGCGTCGACTGGACTTATGGACGCCGATTGCCCCCAAATTGGTGGGTAGGTAGAATCGACTCTGGAGAATAACATATCAAAAATTCAGCTGCAAAGCTTCAAGATAATTATAGTGTTTTTAATATTTAATATAAATGAACTTTCCCCATTTACCGTATTCTCTCTAATAGAGGTGCACTTTTTAATAGTAGTGCACTCTTTAATAGTATTGCGGTCCAGGAGGGGGTTCAAAAAATAGTAGTGCACCCCCGAAAATTTGAATTTCTGTTTGCTTCTTTTTCATCTAAACCTTTGTGACTTTATGTTTATGTGACATTCTAAAGCTATTCAAGCAAGCAAAAGTGAGGCTTTTTTTATTCATTTATTAACTATTCTTCACATGAAAAAGTTAGCAAAAAATCTAAAATTGTTGTGCAAAGTGCAAAAACATCTTTTTGTTGTTTGTCAAGACACAAATTGTCAACTCGCCGGCCCACAACTGTATGTCAAAAGGATCCAAAGGAGTACGTGAAAGAATTGCAAGAATTTTTGGAATAAAGTTTATATCTGTCTTACTTTGGTAAATGATAAAACTCTTTAATAGTAGTGCACCCTCTAATAGTATTGCGGTCCAGGAGGGGGTTCAAAAAATAGTAGTGCGCACTACTATTAGAGAGAATACGGTATTACTCTTTTCCTAGTCACAAAACAAACAAGTTACCTAAATGGCTAATAAGATTTCGAAAAAAATGAAAACGATTTTCCCCACTCACTTCTCCTCATTCAACGTGACAGCGATAACGGTTTTGTTGTCTTTGATCGTTTCCCAGAACTCCTCTTGACTGTCCGGGTCGACCCGGCGAGTCATTGCTGAAATAAATGTTGTAAGAAATTGGTATTTAGATTTTAAAAAGAAGAATAGGGGTTTAAATTTGAGCCTTAAAAATCCCCCAAATTCTTGTCTGATTTTTAACGTTTTGAAAAACTAAAAATTCTTTTTAAATCTTGTCACCAGGGAGAATTTTTGCCATTGCAATTCTTCAAAAAATGTGAATTTCGTAAAATTTGTGAAAGTGACTTATTTTTTTATGAATCTTCAAAAGAAAATATTGAAAAATTATGTATAAAAAACCGTTTTTCAAAGCAATTTCCTTTATTTTGTCTGCTCAAGGAAAACGTAGAAAAAAAATCTTTGATTGAAAATCATAGCATTTTTTGTTTTTGATCTAAGAAAGAAAGTTTCTCGAAAATTATTAGCCAAAAAAGGAAACGAAGTGATGTTATTGGTTATTATTGATCCCTTTTCGCCTTTCTCCATCCAAAAATGAGAGAAATGTGAATAAGGGAAAAAAGGGGAAAGAGTGAGAAAAAGAGAGCAACTTGATGATGCGATGGGAAAGGGATTTGTGGGCACAGATGGATTCGAATGCTTAAGTGGGTTCATAGAAGGGTTCGAACAGGGAAGCATCGTCAGAAAGTACATAATGAAAGTACAAAAAGTACATAAAGTACATAAAGTACATAAAGTACATAAAGCACACAATGAAAAGCACAATTGGCAAACGAAGTTTTCTTTTGAAAAAATGGGGGGATTTAGTGGGGTTTTTTAGAGAAAATGTGAGCTCAATTTGAAGCTAACTAATGCAATAGCAAGGGTTGGCGGTTGGCCAACAATAAGTGAGGCCAAGTTCCGAATAGCTTAGCAAAAACTAGTAGGTGAATTTGAATCTTATACTCGATTTTTATTTGAATCTTTATTAGAAATCTTAGATTCGAAAAGCCTCAAACATTCGTAAAGATCAAGTTTTTTTTCCAAAAGCTCTCTTTCTAAATTGAAAAGCTTTAAACAAAATATTTTCTATGTATTGCAATGTATAAAAGATGTTTCTTCAAAGATTCACTTAACTCTAATCAAAAATGAAATCTATATCTTCAAAAATCTCATTCTTTTCTAGAGATCAAAAGCATAATTGAAAGAGTTTTCTCATTTAAAAGCACTAAAATTTTATGTGATGTAAAAAGAAATCCAAGAAAACGAGTTAATGGGTGTGAAATGAACCCAACAATTACCGGTTTACGAGGCGAAAACGAACAGGATAACAAAATTTTTTGACACCAAAATGCAAAGCATATGGCACATCGTTAAATGTAAAAAAGAAATCAGGGAAAAAAAGTGGTCTAGAAAGGATGATTTTCTGAAGTGTGGGATCCTTATCGAAGCTATTAACTGTTTGTTGCCTCTTTTTAGTCTTTTTTTTGCTTTTTGAAAAGGGGAAAAGACCTTTGCAACGATTCGCCGACCCGATTCGGTCGAAAGAACCAACTTGATCGCTCCCGGAATTCTTTTTCACTTGATTCTTTTCAAATTCATTGTCAACTTTAACTCAAGAAGTCTAATGAGTCTCTTTGAGGTGAAAAAAGAGTATTCAAGTTATTAGATTACTTAGAATCATATAATATAGTATTATTAGTACAGGGATAAATTTAAATTCAATTTTTTGACTATGATTTGTTCAGGCTTCAAGAAAACTTACCGATTACCGCCAGCGCGGAAAGGAAAATGAGTCGACTTGGCTGCATCGGATCGATAATAATATCGAAAGTTTCGAGAAGTTTTAACTTTTGATTACAAATGAAATATCAACAGACTCGTGAGTGAAATCGGGGTGGAAAAGGGATCAAATTTCAACTCGAGAATGACCCCATTACTTTTTTTTTCTGTTCATTAGGGATGAGGCAGAATCCGGAAAAGCGCTTATGTCATTGGAACAACTGCTGAGGTGGAGACAGGCTCGAAATGAACTCGAAACTTTGAAGGATCTTTGCAGATTATAGCTCAATATAATTTGGGAGTTTTATCAGTTTATCGTGTACTTTATTAATCGTTTATTAAACCAAATTAGAAACAAAGTAAAGGAGTACAAAAGAAAATTGCAAAAAAACAACTCTAGAACCGATGTCGAACCGATTTGAATCGAAAAATAAAGGTTTTTCGAATTGAATCTTCAGAAATCGTTATTAATCGTTTATTAAACCAAATTAGAAACAAAGTAAAGGAGTACAAAAGAAAATTGCAAAAAAACAACACTAGAACCGATCCGATGTGAATCGAAAAATAAAGGTTTTTCGAATTGAATCTTCAGATTACTAATTGAATAATGTTTTTCAAAAATTCTATTTGTTATTTACTCTATGTAAATTTCAAAATTATCAAAAATCAATGATTTCTACAAGATCAAAAGTTCACTATTCTTACAAGACTTTTTGAAGAGATTGAACGGAAAACGAAGCTCGAAAAGCTTATAATTCTTTTTGCAGAAACCAAAATTTGCAGAAACTTTGCAGATTTTGGCTAATTCTTTGTAGCTTTGTGATCTGACATTGAGCTGACAAAAATGACAATTGTGAGCATTTTGTAGTACACAAATAACAGCACACTAAGCTTTTTTTGCAAAAGAAATCAGCATACCGATAGTTTCTCCTTAATTTTCTATGCTAATCATTGGTTTATTATGATTTCTTGTTTCTCTTTGTTTTATTGCAAACCTCACATTGTCACTAAGCGGATTCACTTATCATTTCGGCTCAAGTTCGCGATTTTTTTTCACATTCAGCTGTAGAAATTGACGGAAGTGATTTAAAAATTGCGCATCTCAAAGGAATGTCTTGCAAATATTTCTTGTTATTGATTCTTTTGACTTGTAAAGTTGGTTTATCGGAACGATGTATGAATGGTGTGTTTGAAATTTTAAGAAAAAATACATGGCAATGAGTTTTAGCCATCTTAATGGCAATGAGTTTTAGCCATCTTAATGGCAATGAGTTTTAGCCCGGTTTAATCACCCAGCTTTTTGCTAGTTTTCGATTTTCGATTGCTGTTCGTTTAATAATAAATCAAAAATTTCATTTTCAGTGAACTCACGTCGGGATTTCGATTCGTGTCAAACTTGGATCTTGTACTTATTTTTCATTCTGAATCCGAGTACTGCTTACGATCAAGAATATAAAGGAATGGTGATATTCGCGGAGAATATCTTGAATCTATGCAAAGATGAAATGGCTAGGAAAGGGAGTGTAAAGTGAGTGAACACTTTCCTCAGGTAGGAAAGCTAAAATTTTGATCTTAAACCTGGGATTAACGTTAAGTTTGAGATTCTTAAACTTTCGTACCTTTCCCCCGTTCGTATGCTTTTGTATTCTGATACTTTCCTCAGGTAGGAAAGCTAAAAGTTTGATCTTAATTCTGGGATTAACGTTAAGTTTGAGATTCTTAAACTTTCGTATCTTTCCCCCGTTCGTCTGCTAATTTACATTGTCCACATCTTCTGACTCCATCTTATAAAGCTAGTACTTTTAGATTTTTGAGGTGAACATGCACAGCTAGATGGACAGCGCTGTGAAATCTTAGTATTAGTAGATTTCTATTGACCAAGTAGTGGCGCGGAGATTACGAGGATGCAAATTAGCAGCTTTTGAAGTGATAGGGGAAGATTACTGAAAGGATCTTAATACGAAAGTATTAAGATTCTTTCAGTTACATAGTCGAATTGACACCGGACGGAGGCATTCGAGCGCGCGATGTGCTGAACTCAACAATGGAGTATTACGAGTTCTACGAGAGAAGCCGATTGCAAAGAAGGTCTGTTTTTTCTATTCTCAAGAATTTCTGTTTTATTTCTAAACGCTATTAGCTCTAAGCCAGTAGAAGACTCGTTTCAGTTCAAATTTATCGGCTCAACTCGAATTGGCACGCGAGATGGTGAAGCAGCACAATGTGACAACGGGTGAAACTTTGGAGAATGCTCCAAGAGAATATTCAGAGAATAATATATATGATTACTAAATTTCAGATGGTGAAGCTGTCTATTTACTGACGAATGTCCCGTGCGAGCGAATAGCCGCCAATCCACAGCTGTACGGCGGGTTGGCTGATTTCATTAACTTGATGCCCACTTTCACTGATGTACCCTATCAACTGTTGTGGATTACGGTAGAGAATTTAGCGTTTAATGTTTTAAAAGCTTATCAGAATGAAGGTATGGTGAGAGCGAAATGTGACTTCAAAATGCCCGAAGTACAATATGGGAGCAACGGGTCATTTAATACGGTGGGCATGTTAGCTGAATTTCTACTTGAATTTCCATATCTTGTTAAAGATTTTAAGGAGCCATAGGGGGACAAAAATTTAGCTGTTGTTTAAGTAAGATGTAGAATTTAACAGGATGTAAAATTTTTCGCCAAAATATAGCCAAATTTAAAGCAAAAATTGTCCAGGAATCTCTAATATATATATATAACGCCGTTCGTCTGTCCGTCTGTTCATCTGTCTGTCCGTCTGTGCGTCTGTCCGTCTGTCTGTTCGTCTGTCTGTCCGTCTGTCTGTCCGAGGCTTTTATTCGCGGAATTGAGCTAGGGGGTTGAAAACTCCGATTTTAGGGCCAAAAAAAATTCGCTGATTCCGAATCTGTTTGTAAAACAGTCTGTTTGCAAAAAAACGTCATTCCTCACCGAGTTATTCGACTTTAAAATTTACAACGGCCGCCCGGTTTGCATTAAGTTTTGTAACGGTCCAGAAGATGAGCCTTGCTTTCCTTGTTTCCATTCAACTCCCCAAACCATTTTACATTTGACCTTCATTATGGTCCAGCTACGAAAAGTTTCGCATTCTCCACTCGGCTCCCAAATGGAAATAGATTGCTTTCTCATTTCAACATAAAATTTATCGCATAAAACAATACTTTCAATTAATCTGACAAAAAATGATTTGAAAATGAAAGAGGAACGACGACGCGGCGCTCCCATCGACCATCTCCAAATGGCGGCGACATCAATTGGAATGCGACGAAAATTAACATTTAAAATTTGCGACAGAAATTCAAATCTAACATGAAAATATCTCGAAAAACATTTTTTCCCTCTGAGGGTCGTTCTCTACCCCAAATTTGTATTCAAGAGGGGAATTCCATGGAAATTTTACCAAGCGGCCGCCTTGCGGGTTGGTTTGGGTATGGCGACTTCTAAAACGGCGCAATCAATCGCAAGCTCAATCCTTTCACGCTCCTTTTCCTTTATCCATTCCAAAAGGGAAGCACCTTATGCCGAAGGGGTTTTTCAGATGGCGAGCGATTGTGCGCGCGCACAAAGAACATTTCGTCATAACTTTATACAGTGATTTTGCTTTGACTTTGAGAATGTCTTTTGATTTCAATAAAAGTAAATTACATTAATTTAGACCTATATGGACGATGCGTGGAATTTCTCAAAGGAAACCCTCTACTCGTTGGGGATGTGTTTCATGAATCCAAATGTTTCCATGGCTCCTGATATCACTATTGGGTTTTTCGAGATTCTTTCGACTACGGTTCTTCCAGATGGTAAGTTGTCATTTAGTAAACGGTAAAAATTAAACAAAATAGCATTTAGATTATCATTACAAAGGCATCTACATTGGGTTGATCGTTTTTATTTGGCTCATCGCTGCATTGTCCGTCTTTTTCACCGTGCGACGACTCTTTTACAGAGAGTGGAGACCGTGGTAGCTTGGAATGTTTAAAAGTTGAAGAAAATTTCAAATTCAGGGCTCCAATAACCGATCGAGTTTGTTGTTGTTGCAAGCATAGAGGGAAAAAGGAAAAAGAGATCAATGGTCGATTACACCATTTCAACAAAGAAAAATCATATCGAAGAGCTCTCACACTCGATGGATGAGTTTGTTTTTGTTTGAAATGTCAATTGATTCATTTAAGGACACCGTTCGTTTACGATTCTTGGGAGATTCAAAGAGATTCACTCGAGATCAGCGAGAAGAAGCTAGGCGCTGGAGCTTATGCGGTAGTCTATGAAGCCACTCTGAAAGGCTATCCACCGGCTGTTAAAGCTATCGAAGCTTAGTCCGGTTAGTGTATTTTAAAATTTAAATCTTAAAAACATCACCAGAACCTAATAATAAGGTTATCGAACATTTGATGCGCTCTTTTGCCATCGGCAATCTAACTTTGAGATCAAATATCTTGGTTTTGAGTTGTTCAATTTAAATATGCTTGGTATCATTAGATGCACCAAGTCTTTTTCTGTCGATTGATACAAAAACTATTTAAATTGGACAACCCAACACCAAGAAATTTGAGCTCAAAGTTGAATTGCCAAAGGGCAAAGGGGCGGGACGAGTATGAAATGTCCCAAAATAAAGCAAAAACTGCCATTTTAGCTTTTGAAAATGTTCTCAAACGAGAAAAACCAAGTGGCTGTTAAAATGCCTCCTCTGTACGCCAACTTTGCGGATAGGTGAGTATTTTGAAGATCGTTTCAATTTTGAAATAAAATTTGAAATTCAAGAGAAGAGTTTCTTCGTGAGATCACTTTTATGAAACAACTCGGCTTTCATCCGCATCTCCTTACTTTACTTGGATGCTATTCAAGAAGCGCTTTTCCTTTGATTATCATGGGTGAGAAATAAATCAGTAATAAATCAAAATCGAATTTAGAACTATGTGATAAAGGCGATTTGCTCAGTGAGTTGATTCAAATGAATCTGGGAAAAGGAGAGCTTTTGGAAGTGCACGATTTGGCACATATTGCTTGGCAGATTAGCGATGCTTTGATATATCTTGATGACCTGAATATAATTCATCGAGATATCGCTGCAAGAAATGTTCTATTGACTGGGAACAAGTTTGCAAAGGTAAGGTCAAGAAAATACTGATTTCACTTTCAATTTCGAAGTTTTTACTTAGCTTTCTTACTATTTTTTCTTAAAAAAGCGCAACAATGAGATAATTCTAGTAAAAAACTAACTAATAAGCTAATAAACTAAAGAACTAATAAACAAATAAACAAATAAACTAATAAACTAATAAACTAATAAACAAATAAACTAATAAACTAATAAACTAATAAACTAATAAACTAATAAACAAATAAACTAATAATAAACTTTAGTTAGGCGATTTCGGTCTATGTCGTTTGAGCCAAGATCAACATTATGTTGCAAGAGGTGGTCGATTGCCGGTGAAATGGACAGCGCCCGAGGCTTTGGAGAGAAACGAGTTCTCCAACAAATCCGACATGTAGATTGAAAGCTTAATTCTTAATCTTTTAAACGAAATTTAGTTGGAGTTTCGGGGTTTTTCTTTTCGAGATGTTTTCCCTTGGTCAACAGCCGTATCACTCGATGCAACCAGAAGAGATTTTATCATTTTTGCGAGAAGGACGACGATTGGAACGACCTGCAGAGGCATCAGAGAGAATGTAAATTGTAAACATCAGAGAGAATTTAATTTTATGCAATTTATAATTATAGCCAACTTGCAAATTTAAAACCATGTAAAGTAATTGTCTAAAACTTGATTTTCAGATGGAAAGTCATGTGCTGGTGTTGGAAGTTTGAGGCGAAATCTCGTCCAAAAGCCCACGAAGTTCATAAAGTGCTGTATCGAGAGATTGAGAGCTCATATTCTAACTATGGATAGCTTGATTTTCGAAATTGTTATCACGCAAAGAAATGCATCTAAAAAGTGATTTAATATTTTGTGCTTTAGTTTTAAAAAAAAACAACATATTTGGGGGTAGGCTAGTTTCCGCAATTTTTTTTGCGCAATAGGGTTATTTGCGCAACTGGGTCGTTTACGCAACTCGCCATAAATTTCTTCTAAGTGGGCCAATCTTTATGATTTTGATTTCATTCTGTAGATCTCAATAAGTGCAACAAAATGAAATCAAAATCATAACGATTGTCGACTTAGAAGAAAGTTATGGCAAGTTGCGCAAGAGACCCTGTTGTCGAAATTAAAAAATTCCACGCATCGTGCATATCGGTCTAAATTAATGTAATTTGCTTTTATTGAAATCAAAAGCCATTCTCAAAGTCAAAGCAAAATCACTGTATGAAGTCACGGCGAAATGTTCTTTGTGCGCGCGCACAATCGCTCGCCATCTGACAAACCCCTTCGGCATAAGCTGCTTCCCTTTTGGAATGGATAAAGGGAAAGGAGCGTTAAAGGATCGAGCTTGCCTCGCCGTTTTAAAATTTGCGGAAATTAGCCTACCCCTAGCCTACCCCTAGCCTACCTTCTTTCTTCTCCTTTCTTTTCCTTTTTTTTTTTTTTCTTTTTTTTTTTTTTTCTTTTTTTTTTCTTTTTTTTTATTTGCCCCTCAAAAAGACACAATTTTATCTAATGAAATGTTTTTTTTAACGTTCAACAAGTGCTGAGATAAGTTTTTTTGACTGAAAACTTGGAAAATTCTATAGAATTTCTTTGAAACCTTTGAAATAAAATGATCAATCATTTTTTCTTTGTTTTTGAATTTGTTCCGATGACAAATTTCAAATCTTTTTGTTTCTTGAAGAAGAAAAAATGGGAAAAGGGTGCGAAGAATTTTCTTTTTCACAATTAGAAAACAGATTCTATATGAAAGGAAAAAGAAAAACAGGGAAAAGAAAGGGAAAAATGGTCAAATTGAGAGGAAAACTCAATCTTTTGATAAGCGAATGAATGAAAATTTGCTAAAAGAGGACTGTTTTCAAATTTCTCACTTACTCGTGAGCTGTATTTACTTCCACAAAACCGCGTTTTGATTTGATTTTGATTTTGTTTTGAGCTTATTTGATAGATTGGAATCTTTTCAATACTTTAATATTACTTTTTAGTTCACTAATTGCTTTTTTATTTTCTTAAACTATTTATTGGGCTGGTGAATTGAAAACTGTCGGACTTTAAACTAAAATTTATTCAATATAAAACCATGAATTCGTTCCAAATAATTTCCATTATTATTGACGACTTCTGCTCATTTTACAGGCAATTTGCGGATTCCTCTTTCGTGGTAGGATTTTGGTTTGTGTGTGAGACAAGTGTGAGACTCAGAAATGGAGGACTGGAGATGTTCCTGTTTGAGCATTTGGGTACTTTCTTCAAAAGAAACCCATTTTGGTGTCAATAGAAAAGTTGTAGAGAATCAAAAATTAGGCTTATAGCCAAATTTCCAAAAAGATACACTTAGTAGTTTCGCTTAAAATGCAAGTTTTGTGAAAATTCGTAAATTTCGCATTTCTTGAAAACCAGTTTTTGAATCGTTCTGAAAATTTGGATATAAGCCTGATTTTTGATTCTCTACAACTTTTCCATTGACACCAAAATGGGTTTCTTTTAAAGAAAGTGCTCAAACTGTCATATATGATAATAGCCCCCGGTTTTCAATTCACCAATCCAATAGATTGAGATTAGCCTTGATTTGAGGAGAAGTCAATGTCCAATTTAAGTATTTGGGAACGCCAGTTTACACTTTATACGTTATACGGAAATACCCGTTTTCTTTGATTTCTTTTCCCAAATTTTGATTTGTTAGTGAATTTGTCGTTGATTTTTGTGGATAAGTGATGCCGATTATGTTTACAGATCATGAGAAGATAAGCCTTTCACACAAAAAGGAAAAAAAAAAGCTCAGAAAAGCTCAGCGACACACAGGCACTCTCCTTTTTCCTAGTTTTTCTTTGCACAATCACCTCCTTTTTCCCTAGTTTTTTTTAAAAATCATTATTTCTTCTACGAAAAAAAAACTTTAATCACTTACAAAACTATCTTGAGTTTAAATAACAGCTTTAATTAGCTTAACATTATCAAAAAGGAAGATTCTCGAGATAACATACAGCATAACTTCTCAAATGGCAAAAAAAGCTTTTCGCATCTCAAACCTTATACTTCGCGCTGTTTGTTTTCCCTCAATTGCTACTTATCGTAAAGCGTTCATTACCTACTGCCGCCCTTTGCTCGAGTACGCCACTTTTGTTTGGTCTCCCTGCCTCCAAAAGTTAATTTCTTTGGTTGAGAACGTTCAGCGTCGTTTCCGTAGGAGGGCGTATGCCCGTTGTTTCCCATCGAAAGAAATTCCTTGCTATTCTGATCGACTTGCTCTTTTTGACCTTAAACCCTTATCCCATCGCCGCATTTATTTTGATTTGGTCTTATGCTATAAAATCATCTTCTCTCCTAACTCTCATCCGGAACTTAAAGGACTCTTTAAGATTTCGAATCACGCCAGAAGAACTCGTAGTCACAACTTTCAGATTACCCCCTTTCAAAGCTTTCATAACCGCCAACTGTATCATTCTTTTGCTTGTCGTGTTCCTCGTATTTGGAATAAGTTACCTTGTGATATTTTTTCGTCTCTGAACTATTTTAAATCCTCAATATATAAGCTCGATCTTGTAGCTCTGTCAATTTTAAATTAGTTTTTAATGTCATATATACACGTGTCTAATTGTAGTTGTGTTTGTATATCAATTATCTTTCTTCGTCTACGCTGTTCAATCTGTTTGCATTGTCACTTTTCCTTGTCGGATAAAGGATATATGTTGTGTCCGATTTAGATTCAATCTAAATCGGACGTCCGATTTAGATTGAACTTATCGCGGACGTCCAATTTAGATTACAGTCTATATCGGACACAACATATATAAGATTTAGATTGAATCTAAATCGGACGTCCGATATAGACTGTAATCTAAAGTGGACGTCCGCGATAAGTCCAATCTAAATCGGACGGAAATCTAAATCGGACACAACATATAAATATATAAATTTCTTCCTTTTACTTGAAAGTTTGAATGATTATTTACTAACAAATCGCGAGATGACAATTTTTTTCATATGCTAGCTATTAGACTTCAATATTTGCCTCATTCTTTTCTTTTTTTGTCCCAAAAGGCACCAAGTGAAACGATAAGCATTGCTCTTTTATGGAGACATACAGAGACAATTTTTTCCTTGATTGATTTGGGAATTGGCTTAATCAGCAGTCTCTTTCTTTCATGACCTCTAGTGGTTTCGTAACAGTTAAACCTTTGATCTTCCGTATCATTTTGTTTTGATCTAGATGCTTTCATGTGATTTTTTTTTTCAATTTTCCATTTTCCATTTATTTTTTTAATTCTTTAGACCAAAATGCTGGTCTACCCGTCACTTGAGGATATGGTTGTTGACCAGAATATGCAGGTTAGTGCAGGAATTTCTGCTAATTTTCGAAACAGTACTTAGTACAATTTTCAGGCTTGTTGTTTCAGCCATAATTAGCAAAATTACTAGAACATTTAATTACTAGAGCATCACCGAAGTCTGTCTGTAGTAGAAAACATCTGTCGATCCTTTTTTGCCGTTAGCAATTTAAAGTTTTTCGTCTTTTTCTCAGCACCAACCCTTCGATGTTGACTACCGTAGTCTCTCTAATAGTAGTGCACCGAGTTGATGACTATTTTACAGCTTTCTAAGTTTTCGCAAAAGCTCAACACTCAAATCCCCCACAAGATCTCATCGTCAGCTACATTTTCCGACCCCGATAGGTTCTGATAAGCGGTTCTCGAGATTTCGAGCAATTTAGGCGAAGCTTTGGATACACTACTATTAGAGAGAAGGCGGTATATTTCCCGGTGAGCCGAGTTGATGACTATTTTACAGCTTTCTAAGTTTTCGCAGAAGCTCAACACTCAAATCCCCCACGAGATCTCATCGTCAGCTACATTTTCCGACCCCACATCGATAGGTTCTGATAAGCGGTTCTCGAGATTTCGAGCAATTTAAGCAACCCTCAGGGTGCACTACTATCAGAGAGAATACGGTATTTTGCCTATCATTTGATGCACAAGAAAATTGCGCGTCGAATGATACCAAAATTAACTCAAAATATAACATTCTTGCAAAATTATGAGGTAAAAGGTTAAGTCTCGCCCATAATGAGCGCGGTTTAGGTTTTTAGCCAACAACTTTGCATGGATATTATATTTTGAGTTCATTTTGGCATTATTCGACGCGGTATTCTATTCTGAATCGAATGATGATTAAAATAGCCAAAATTGAAGGGATGGTGCTGAGAAAAACACGAAAAACCTTAGAATGCCAACGGCAAAAAGGATCGACAGCTGTTTTCGATACAAGTCGATACAGTTTTCGATACAGTATGTCGTTCAATTCAGGCCAACCGTCCTCTCCCCACCGCTCCATTTGCCACTTTGCCTCATGCGAATTGTGGAGCCGAGGTGCCGGCTGCTCCCTTTGGAACTCTCACAAATGCATCACAGGCTGAAACCGTTTCTCTTCATTCATTCTATCCGAATCTCTATCCACAAATCGGCGATCAACCAACTTCAAGTCAAGGTTTATTTAAGGAAATCTTTCAAGTGAAATACCACTGTTCCTAGTGTCATTTTGAAGTCTAAACAAAGCATTTAAATAATTTTTGTTTAATGCCCAATGTGTACAAGTTTTAGAGCCAAATTTGTCCGCAAGCACTCCTCTCCTGCATCATCAAATCTCGTACGATGAGCGACACTCGGTGTTAGGTGCTCAGGTAAATAAAAAAATTGCTAGACTGTTAGAAGGCAATTGTAAAATCCTACAAGAAAAGGGTGAGTTTTTACCTAAATTTCTTTAGAGAGCCAACCTCCCCGCTCTCTCCTACAGTGTCAGCTCATTAGTCGCGCCGATCACCTCGTTGGCTCCTGGATTTGAGCAGGTATCAAAACATAAAAATACTTCAAATCTGGCAAATTAGGCAAATCTCCACCATGGCGTGCGAAATCTTTTCATCCCGAAAACAAACGAGGGAAAGATTGGGGTACGATTGACAGAGATCGATCGGGTGAGTTTTGAAAGTGGGCAACTGGCAGGAATTCTTTTTTTTTAATTATATAAGAAACTTAGGAGTTAAACTTTTCAATTTCAGGGTCTCTTCGTGCAATTCGTGATGAAAGAGTCCCCAGCCGCTCATCAAGGACTCCGATTCGGCGATCAAATCTTGCAACTCAATGGCAAGGAGGTTTTTGGAATGGGAAATTCGAAGGTTTGAGAGTTTTGAAATGGCTTTGACAATGACAATGCAATGGCTGACAATGACAATGCAATGACAATGCAATCCCAATGCAATCCCAATGCAATCCCAATGCAATCCCAATGCAATCCCAATGCAATCCCAATGCAATAACAATCCGTTTAGGCGATGCAGTTGATCGAAAAGATTCCACCAATGGAGGGCATTTTGGTGGCCGTTCGAGATAGGCGAGTTCTCACTATCAGATCTTTTCTTAAGTCTACAGAAATTTTCTAATATTTATTTAAAACTACCGTAATCCTTTTTAGACCTTCGTGTCGAGTGATCACTTTGCACAAAGATGAGAACGGAAAAACTGGGCTCACGCACAAAGACAATAAGATCACCGCCGTTGCCCCGAACTCGTCGGCTTCAAAGAATGGACTCACGCTCAATCAGGCGATTGTCGAAATCGATGGAATCAGTGTCGTCGCTTATTGTGTTTGTTTTAGAGATCACATATTCTCATAGTTAACAATGCAAACATTCAAAAAAACAATTTTTAGTCTAAAGAGGTGAGTCAAGTGTTGGAGAACGCGCCGAGAACGGTATCGTTGACGGTGATGCCCTGGGAGAAGTATCAGCAACTTATTTACAAGTGAGTGAGGAAAATGTAGACAAAATGTCGATACGAATTTGATATGAATAGTGGCTATATAATGATAATAAAAGTCAGTATTGCAGAATTTCATTTAGAATCGACGCGAAACTCCTCCGCCAGCAGGATCACAGTGTGCCCATTTCAGCATTCACTCAAATGTTTTAATTTATTGATTGATTGATTGATTTATTGATGATTGCAATAACAATAAATATTTATTGACAATAAATTATTGTAAAGCTTTTAGCTTTCAGCTTTTTAGATGTAATTTTTCAATAGAAAAATCAATGAATAAATGGGAGAAAGAGGAAAAATATGTACAGAATGATTTCGAATGATTTCGTAAGACAAGAACGATCAAGAGGACTATCAATGAAATGATATTGTATAAAGATTGTGATTTCTTTTTTGTTAAATTAACTTCTTTTACCCTAACATGTACCCTTGTCCTTGACAAGCTCTCCCCTCGCACATTAACATCACTGGCGGCTTGAGAGGGCTAAAATTAATGAAATGCTTAAAAATTACCAAAATTTTTATAAAAATATGATTAAGATCAAATATTTGATAATATATGATACAATGATAAAGGCGAGTAAGTAGTTTAAAGTATTAAAGGCTTAAAGAAAAAGTATTGGGTTGGTGAATTGAAAACTGCGAGCTATTATCATATGTGACAGTTTGAGCACTTTCTTCAAAAGAAACCCATTTTGGTGTCAATGGAAAGTTGTAGAGAATCAAAAATCAAGCTTATATCCAAATTTCCAAAAAGATACACTTAGTAGTTTCGCTTTAAATTTGTGTGTGTTCTGTGTGTTCTATGTGCGGTCGCGTAATCGCTCGTCGTCTGGCGCAGGGTTTTTACATAAGCCCCTTCCCTCTATCATTGCCAAACTAAACTGGCGGCTCCGAATCCTTAAATTGGACATTGACTTCTCCTCAAATCAAGGCTAATCTCAATCTATTGGGTTGGTGAATTGAAAACTCCGGGCTATTGTCAGATGTGACAGTTTAAGCACTTTCTTCAAAAGAAACCCATTTTGGGGTCAATGGAAAAGCTGTAGAGAATCAAAAATCAAACTTATATCCAAATTTTTTTCAGAACGATTCAAAAACTGGTTTTCAAGAAATGCAAAATTTACGAACTTTCACAAAACTTGCAACAAAACTTGCATTTTAAGCGAAACTACTAAGTGTATCTTTTTGAAAATTTGGCTATAAGCCTAATTTTTGATTCTCTACAACTTTTCTATTGACACCAAAGTGGGTTTCTTTTGAAGAAAGTGCTCAAACTGGGACATCTCCAGTCCTCCATTTTTGAGTCTCACACTTGTCTCACACACAAACCAAAATCCTACCACGAAAGAGGAATCCGCAAATTGCCTGTAAAATGAGCAGAAGTCGTCAATAATAATGGAAATTATTTGGAATGAATTGATGGTTTTATGTTGAATAAATTGTAGTTCAAAGTCCCGCAGTTTTCAATTCACCAGCCTAATATTTTCGATCTTCCAAGTCTAACTCAGTACTATGATAAGAGACTGAGACTTTATCATATAAAAAAGCTAGATTTAATCTTCACCGAATGAATATTTGGTTAGGTTGATTTTGCTTCTTTCTCAACTCACTTTCTATAGTAAATTCCCTGTGTTTGTGCAGAAGTGTAGTAATCTCCGGCTCCATAATTCCCGCCCCCAACGCCGTAAGGAGAAGGTCCACGTCGATAGTACGGATAATATGATGACGAGTATCGACCATAGTTTGTGTACGGACCACTAAACATTCTCAATTATTCAATGATTCGAATTCTGTTCTTATTTTGATCGTTTTCTCATAAACTCACTAAGCTTGTGAGTGAACCAAAGCAGTGAACAGAACGAGTAGCAAGAGTTGACCCAACACCCGTCTCAATGGCATCATTTTGCTGAAAATTTGCTGAAAAATACTTGAATTTTTAATTGAAACTGAAGTGGTAAAAAGGAAAACTTGAGAAAATGACTAACGTTTTGCATGTTCATTTCTTTCAGAATCACCTAGCGATTCTGAAAGAAAAACGTGGGAAAAATTCATGAGAATTTGAATTTTTATTTTCAAGGCGGTTCCAAAATGCTATAAAGTAGAGTTCGGCAAACAAAACCAAAACCAAAACAGACCAAAACCAAAACCAAAACCAAAACCAAAACTCAATTTGCATATAAATTAACATGTAAATTTAAAATTGTAAAATGTAAATTTAAAATTGTAAAATGCAAATTTGCCTTTCACTTTTTCTCACTCCACAAAATCTCGCGGCCGAAAAAAGGACCAAAACACGACATCGAAATTTCGAAACAAAAAATAGCCTATGGGATAGATTTTTGGATGCTGATTTCAAATCTGCAAACAGATTTTCGCTAGCTCCTCCCAGTCGCGAGATATTGGCGAGTTTTGGTTAGTTTTGGTTTTGGTTTTGGTTTTGGTGGTTTTGGCTAAGTTTTGTTTTCCGAAGTCTACTATAAAGTAGTTTGAGAAGATTTTTTTTAGTAAAAAATAAGGCTAGTCAAGGCTTTTGTTTGGTCTGTTTTAGGGTTTAGGTAAAGAAAAAGAACTTGGGCTAACAACTTTAGGTTTTGTCCGTAAATGTCCAGGATCAACCTTGTGCCTGGCCACTCCAAAATCTAGGACTCCAATCTAGGATCTAGGACGGGTCCAGCAACTGTTAAATTTAGCAAACTTCCATTTTGCAAACTTCAACAAGTCCACCAACGCATTTAGCAAGTTTGAATTTAACAAAGTTTTGCTAAATTTAGCATTTTTAGCAATTTAGCATCACCAGTTTTTAGCAGTGCCGCTAGCTCCGAAAAACACTTACAGCTCTGCTTTGAACAAAGAAACCAAAAAAGGCTACTTACAGATTCAAACTCTGACATACTCTGGTTACAAAAGAAGCCAAAATTTAGCCAATTTTGAGCACATAAACTTATGTTAGCTTTATTTGGTGGCATCAGAGGATTCAGACTGCAAAACAGAACTTAATTTTGCTAAATTTAGCAAAATTTTTTTGCTATTTAGCATTTAGTATTTAGGGATGCTAAATGCTAATTGTTAAATTGATTTTGCAACATTTGTAAATGCTAAACTGCTAAACTGATAATCTATTTAGCAAAATTGCTAGTTGGTAAATGATAAATAGTTTGGTGTGCCTGGGCCAGAACATTTTAATAGAAGATTTTCAATCCAGCATTCTAGGTCTTTTTTTTCAAGAGGGTTCTCTTAAATAAAGTTCAAGTGGATTTCTCAAGTAATTTCCTGTTTCAGGTCTAAAGAAAAAGGAATCAAGATATAAAGATAAAAGAGAATTAAACGAAAAAGTTTGAAGCTTAATCAGATCATTGTTTAATCAGATCATTGTTTAATCAGATCATTGTTTGATCAGATTGTTGTTCTTATAAAGGTTTTCCCAGTCATCAAAAATGGTCATTAAAGTGGTTTTGAGTGAAAAGAGAAGAACTTTCTATTTATGGAAAAGAGAAAGGAGAATAGGGAAAGAAAAGAAAATGGGTAAAGGAATGGGTAAAGGAATGGGAGAACATAGCCTAAGCCTGAAGCATCTCTTCCATTCCCTCGACCTTTTAGGCAACGGGCAGTGAAATCACCGATTTATTGCAGGAACTCCTTCTTTGCTTTCATATAGAGAAACTCTTTGCGGAAAATATTCGAATTTCTGCATTCGGATTTGTTTTGATTGAGTGAATCAATTTTCTGTTGAAGATTTTGCAAGAAAGCTTAATTATATTGTTTGCCCAGATAGGGAACCAAATTTGTTGAGATAGGGAACCAAATTGGTGGCGATAGGGACCCAAGTTTGTTGAGATATTGATAGATAGGGAGATAGGGAACAAAGCTTTTCAAGATTCACTACTTGAATTGAGCAATTCAAATTTATAAATTGGCACTTGGCATTTACAAAAATTCATAATATAGACTAGATCAGCAAAAGACCAATAATATAGTGGTCAGAAACGTTCGATGAGATGTTTTGAAGGAAATTGAACAAATTACTATAATTGGATTAAGAAACAACAAAGCTATGAGGCTATCATATTCACCAGTGTTTAAATTTTGTGATATCATAATTTGAAAATAGAATATGACATGTATAACTAGGGCGTTAATATCAATGAGATTTCAATTATTTATTGCCAGTTACGTCATTTTCTCCATCTCAAAAGTAAAAGGCAAAAAGAAAATGTAAAAGTGTGAGAACATATCTCACCTAGAAATCAAATTCTTCAAGTCTGTGATTTCACGAAGATAGACGTCACATAGAAAAGATTGAAGTGAAAGACGTTTCTTTTCAAAAGCCGACTCAAAAAGGCAAAGCTAATTAATAGAAGACCTCAAGAAGAAACGAATCATTGAAGAAAAGTCGAGGAGTCGAGTGAACTAGTGGAGTTAAATGTATAGTTGTAGCTTGCAAATTGTTGAGAAAATCCTACAATAAACATTGTAATAAAAGAGAATCAACTACCATAAACATTCTCTTCTATTTTTCAATCTCACTCCAAAAATTCTTTTTCGTAGTATACCCAAATTTTCAAGAACTTAAAAATCGGTTTTTTTGTTAGATTTTCATCTGGTTTTCGATGCAATTAAGCTTTTTTAGTTTAACTATTATTTAAAGCCTGTTTTAAAGTGTTTTAAAAGCTTAAGCATTTTGCTATTCGAGAATTGAAAAATCTGAAAAAAATGAAAGATTTCGATGGATGAATTCAATTGGAATTCGGTAATTTTAAGTCTTACAGTTTGACGTTTTCACCTTCGTTACACCTGTTATTTGTTTTGTTTAGATTATTGTACTGCTTCAAAAAAAGTTTATGGAATGAGAACGAATACTTGGCACGAAGCTGTTTAAAGAAATGTTGAATCAGGAAGAGTACTGTAGAAGGTTTACACTTCAAAACACGCAATATGTTAGATTCTGCAGTTTATATTTCTATTTTAAAATTTCATGTAGATTCTAATAAAAGAAACCATGAATTGTTTGAGTTTCTAGACCTGGAGTTATGAACCATTTAACTGAATCGACTCTTCCAATTAGATGGTCCGAGTTTGACCGAAAGTTTCTCTATGTTAAATATCTCTATATTAAAGTGTAGTAATTAGTAATGTAGTTCGATTTTGCTTTTGTTGCAGAACTCTGGCTACCTCTGTATATTTGTAAATGAAACTTTCCCTTGAACAAGTTTTATTTCTTTATTCTTTTGTTTATCACCTACCGTACCATCGATGAGAACAGTGAACTTTGAGCGGTCGGTCAACTCGATCGCTCAAGGCTCATCGATCCAGTTCTTCGTGAACAATCACGCTAAAGCAATTGAGAAACGATGCGTGGGGAAATAAATCTTCAAGTGAACATTTCTTTATTGAGGCTAATCAAGGGAAAGTTGAGAAGTCAGCTGGTGGCTCAAACAAATATGATTCGCATTTATCAGTGGGTTGATTGGACGAGTTGATCATCTACAAGCAGCTCGTTGAAACAAGGGAAAAGTTTTCACAGTTATCTACAGAATTTAAAGACTAGACTTTGGCTTGAACTAATTGTAAGTCTAGAATGATGAAAAAGTTCTACAATAGCTTGTAGTTACAAATTGCATTTTACCAATCGATTTTAGCTCAATGGATGAGTGAAAGGTAAGAATCCTAAAAGTTTGATATCATCTGATTTGACTCTGCTCAAAGTTTCCACAAACAAAAGTGATCCATTGCAGGTAAAACCTTTGTAGTTAGCTTTGCAAAAATCACATCACTCTTACAATTGTTTTGATTTTTCTTGTTTTCTTGCAGATTCATATGGAATCTTCTCTCAAAATATGCTCGTAAAGCCGCTTTTTGGCTAAAGATTGATGAGAGATCCGTCAAAAACTAAACGCAAAAAGAAGGCAAAGCCCATCTACATATTTTTGAAAGAAGAATCCCCAAATTCGACGAGATTTCTGAGGAAAAAGAAAGAAAAATGGAGATTCTATAGTCATATTATATATTTTTCATCTCTTTTTTTCGGAAAAGTGAATCCCGAAGAAATACTTCAATTCACTGCAAAAAAAGATGAGAGAGATTTTACGACTTTTGGCTTCTTTACTCGGGTTTTCCCTTGTCTATTCTCAAACTAGAAGATTCGTACAAGATTAGACTTTCGCTTGAACTAATTGTAAGTCTACAATGATGACAAAGTTCTACAATAGCTTGTAGAACTCTATTCTCAAACTAGAAGTTTCGTGCAAGATTTTTGCATACATTATTTCAAATTTAAACTCTAGTTTCATTCAGTGGCTGAAGGATTTCATTATTTATTCATTTCTCGGGCTTCTTTTCATTACTAAATTCTTTTAATCTATAACGATTATTTAAAGCTATCGACTTAGTTATAGACGAAATTTCAATGCAAGTCAGCAATTTTTTCTTTCAATTAAAGTCAATCAAAGTCTGCTCATAGCTGATTTTGATTTGAGTCTCAATCACTGAAAAGTAAGCAGATTATTTGTTTTTAAAGATCATTCAGCAAAGTTTTTGTTTGAATGTACCTTCTTTCGCGTAAACACATCTTTTCTGGCACAAAAAAACTTGATGAAGCACAAGAAAATGAAGAATTGAATGCACTAGGAGACGTTTACATTCTTAAGCACAAAGATTCAAAGATTCAAAGATTCAAATCTAAGTAAGCATAACAATTTGCTCCAATTCTTACATCATCAACCCATAACTAAAGAAGAACTCGTGCACAAGCAATGATGTGTTTCCGCTAAGCTCAAAGTACACTCAAGTACTCAAAGTACTTTGCAACACTAGTACAAAGATTGCATTTCGTTTAGCGTGATTCTGAAGATTTGCAAATTCACCCACTCGTCAAGTCTGATCTTCGCAGAGAAATGATTCGAAATTCTCAAAAATCCCCCGACTTGAGGGCAGATAGAATATTCTGTGAATTGTTTGGGGATTCATCCCGAATCTTTTTCTGTTTCACCGGAAAAACCTCATTTTAGAGAAAGTCTCCTTTTTTGAAGCTCATTTAGGAAAACTTTAAGTAGTTGGGGTTGATTTTAAGTAAAAAGCTTTTCACTAGAAAAAATATAATAAACATAACCGATTTCTGGGTTGAATGAGTTCTCTGAAAATCGGTGAACCTTTGCTACCTGTTTGCACCTTAAAGCAGAAATTATTTGTCCAATTCAATGTCGGATTTTGTTACAAAGCTTTGTTTAAAAGTTTGACTTTTTAAATCCGACATTTAATTGGACAAAGTATTGCCGGATATTGCCTGAGAAAAGTTATAAGCTAAATCGATTTTTGCTTTCATTTGCTTGAAATTTGAAGTATGGAAAGATTGGCCATTAAAAAATGTTGTTTTTTAAAACTTTTACTAATTCAAATTTCATCTAGAAATTTCCTTAAAGATGAAGTTTTCGGTAAACTCTTTTCTTTTCAGAAAACTTTGCCCAGGGGATCGCTTGAAAATTTATAGTGATCCCCTCCAGTTGTCCATGATGTTTACATCTCAGGGTTTACATGAGCATTAAATCTTTTGAAAGTTACATTCAGGTAATTCGAATTTTAAGCCATTTTGGCTACAGTAATTGAAGAAGTGATGTCACAACTTTTGCAACATCTGTATCCTCTTATCTTTGTCTTTGTCTCCTCTTATCCTTGTCTTTATATCCTCTAATCTTTGTCTTTGTATTCTCCTATCTTTGTCTTTGTCTCCTCTTATCTTTATCTTTGTATCCTCTTATCTTTCAACTCATTTTTCGTATCTTTTTTTTTGCAAAAGTCCCACGTTGGATAAGTTTTTGTTTGCGGTTTGGTGCGGATTTTGAAGATTTTGAGGAGATTTGGGGAGAAAATGAGGCCTCGAGAAGGAAATTGAGATCCTTGAGATTTTGATTGAGTTTTCAAAAGAAACAAAGACATAAAACTAAAGTAAAAATGAAGTTTTTATGTTTTTTAAATGTTTAAACTTAGTTATCAACTTTTTCAACGTTCAACTTTTTACTCATATATTGGGTTGGGGACTATGACTCGGCGCCGAAAATTAAAAAAATTTCTGAAACTTCTAGCAGACTTCGTCAAATGATACGCGCTTAATATCAGTAGAAAAGTGAACTAATTCTCTACAAAATGACATTTAAAAGAAAACTCAAACAGCGCCTCAGCTCAAGAAAAGGTCATTTTTTCACAAAAACTACAAAGTGTCATCTAGAAAAAACGGTTGAAGGGATCTTCCTGCAAATTTGGCAACTTATGTAATTGAATGTGCTCTATCTTTTTTACACAGACACCAAAGAAGGTTTATGTGCAAGAAACTGTTCAAACGATGAGTCGGACTCTTTGCCATTTTGATCAGCTATGTTTGGAAGTTCATAAAATCCACGAAAGAAAAGCTTTGTGGAATCTCTCAAAAGTCATTTTGTAGAGAAATAGTGGATCCTTTTGATGAAAGAAAACGTATATTTAAAGAAGGCTTTATGCGTGCAAAAAGTCCCTTTAAAGTTTGGCGCCGAGTCATAGTCCCCAACCCAATAGAACAAAAAAACGACATTTGTACCAAATGTACCAAATCGAATTTTATCGCCTACAAAAAGTGTTTTTACAATTAGTTTATTAGACTATAAAGTTTTTGGATACAATGTTTTAATTTTTTTATGTGACTAAGTCATATTTTGTTTTGGTCATGACAAAATGACGTAAATATTGGGGAGAATAAAATGGCGCTAAAGTTTAAAGAAACTTTTTTGCATAAAGCCTTCTTTAAATAAAGATTTCATCAAAAGATCCACTATTTCTCTATAAAATGACTTTTGAGAGATTCTACAAAGCTTTTCTTTCGTCGAGTTTATCGACTCCCAAACACGGCTAATCAAAATGGAGTTCCGCTCATCGTTTGACCAGTTTCTTCCACATAAACCTCCTTTAGTGTCTTTATAAAAAAGCTAGAGCACACTCAATTACATAAGTTGCTAAAGTTTCAGGAAGATCCCATCAACCGTTTTCTCTAGAGGACAGTTTATAGATTTTGTGTAAAAATGGCTTTTTGTTGAGCTGAGGCGCCGTTTAAGTTCTCTTTTAAATGTCATTTTATAGAGAATTCGTCAACCTTTACTGAGTTAATGATACATTACTTATAGCATATCATTTGACAAAGTCTGCTAGAAGTTTACCTTTATTGCTGCACCTTTACCTTACTGCATTAATAAGCTGTTTGTTACAATAATAAGCTAATGATGTTTGTTATTCGATCACCAATCCACAAACACCTTTTGATCTTCAGGAAAATCTCGTGATCAATTTGCCCCCAACAAAACTTTAATAACACCAAAAAAACCAAGAATTCTTCAATTTCTTAATCAAATTCTTCAAAAAAACCCGAAAATTGGTTTTTGTGGAACATTTTTATAAAGGAATCATAATAGTTTTTTTGTATATTTCGTAATATTTTCCCTTAATCTCCCACTCACTTGATTATTCACACAAACAAGTGTGAGCCAATTTGCGTCTATCCGGTTTACTCGTCTATTATGGGCGGAAATCAGGGGATTTCATTGCGTAGATAATGAAATGAGTGTGATGAAAAGAGTTTCCCGAAAAAACAGACAATGCGAATTTCTATAAAACGAGCTTTATAGACTGTGATTGGCGCTAATCATTTGGCTTTGACTTGGAAACTTTTCTGGCATTAGGCTTTGGCTTGGGAACTTTTTCTAGCATTTGGCTTTGACTTGGAAACTTTCTCTGGCATTTGGCTTTGACTTGGAAACTTTCTCTGGCATTTGGCTTTGACTTGGAAACTTTTACTGGCATTTGGCTTTGACTTGAAAACTTTTTCTGACAGATCATCACCAAGTTTTTTGAAGATTTGAAGACAAATCTTTGATTTAACGTTCAGGTGTTACAATTTTTCTGTAAATTTACTTCTGAGTTTCATTTTGAACTGTTGAATCGAAAAACAAAACCCCAAACTTTTTGTAGTAAATGCTCTTTTTCAAATATCTTTTGTGACTTTTTTTTTTGAAACAATAGGTGCAATCCCGAGCAAATCTTTTCTCAAAAGTTTTCTTGTTTTTAAAGAATTTTTCTTCAAAATGATATCAACTAGATTTCTTCAGGAAAAAAAGATTTTTGAGAACTATTTTTTTGTGAGTAAGTTGACTATTTAGTTTTTTTTTATTTACTTTACTCACCAAGTACCAATTTGATAGTCCAATTTTGTTTTCAGACACTCAACTTTGGAATTCACACGTTTATCGGGTCGGAAATCGTTTTGACTTAAAGTTTTCTTCAAAATTTTTGTAAAAGATATTGTTGTTGGGTTCAAGACTAGCAGTCTGGCTAGCTCTAGTGATTTTGTATCCGATCGGGAAACAGAAGGCAATTTTAATGGATTGCATTGGAGGGAGAGCTCTAGATCTCTAGATCTAGATCTTTTGGACTTTAGATCCAGAACAAAGCAACGAAAAAGTCAATGACAGGGTCAAATCAGGCGTGCTCAGCCAGGCAGACTTTTGGCTTGTGCCAGGCCAAGCAGGACTGAATTCATGCTTGACTTTGGTCTAAAAAATCAGCTTCTACCAGTAAGATTTGTGATAGTAAGAATCTAAAGTCCAAAAGATCTAGATCTAGAGATCTAGAGATCTCCGTTCAAAGCAATCCATTAAAATTGCCTTCTGTTTCCTGATCGGATGTTTTCCACATCAACAGCCTTTGTTCGACGAAGGAAAATTTTTCCGTTAGTGGATTCTCTGAAATTGAGAGCTCAAAGAGAAATGACGAGAATAAAGAAAAGGGGAATCTTCCGCGTTGTCACTTCCGACAAAGGAATTTCCTTCAAAAAGAAATTCATTTCCCTTCTCCCCTCAATTTGTCCATTTCTTTGAAAAAAAAACTTTTATTTGATTTTTGACCAAATCCTTTGCACCTGTCATTAGAGAAAAGGGGTTTTTAAATTAGAATTTAATTAGCCTAGAAAGGATTCGTTTTTCATTCAATTACCTAAACAAGTTTACCTTTCATTTCCTAGGCAAAGAGTTCGAATAAAAGCTGAATATCTTTGCATTGGTGGCTTTATTTGTAAGCTGTTACAGTAGTCGATCTAGCTTGTAAATTGTCTTTTAAAGTGTTCTGACTGTTTCCGTTTTGCTCTCAAAGTACACGTCTAGCTTCATTTCAATGCTGTCTTTTGGTTTACCATTTTGAATCTAAAGATTTAAATGTTTAAATGATGCTAGCTGTTAAATCAAGAATTTTCTGGATATTTGTTGAATGATGAATATTCGTCGGGGTTTAACCAATTCGATCATTAATCAAGCACACTGGGTAACCAGCGAGCTGTCATTTTCAGCCACGAAACCACAAGATTTCGATCATTTTTGTGGATTCTTTGCTTTGTGGATTGCTTTAAACGAAAATAAAGGCAAAAAACGAAAATTTCAATTCGGAAATAGGGAAAAATAGGGAAAAATGTGATGGATTTAGATGAATTTTTCAGTGCATTTTTCAGGATGAATCTGAAGAAGAGAAACCCTTAGAAAGTTAAGCTTTGAGATTGATAAGTGATAAGCTTTGAATTTTCAGAAAACATTCATGAAGATCATCAATTAAAACGAAGATTTGAAGATATTTTGAAGAATTTTGAAGATTCATGATTGACTTTTTGAGCTAAAACATTCTAAAATAGCAAAAGAAAAACAGTTTCAACCTTTTGGCTACTCAACCAGCGTTCCCATCTTCAAGTACAAATGGATAAACTCTGAATTTGCCTTTTCTTTCTCGCAAATATATCTTATTTTCTTTTTCTTTCTTTCTTTCTTTCTTCCCCCATGTCTTTCCCTCTTTCTCTTGGCAAGTTAAGGCACCGGATAGCTCAGTGACTAAAGCAATTGCCCCGAAAGCAAAATGTCAACGGTTCAATCTCCTCTCCGGATCTCTACTTTTTCTTGCCAATTCTTTTATTTCTTTATTATTGGACACATGTGTTCCCAGATCAATTTTCAAAGGCTAGATAATCAAAAGAACCATATTTTGTAAAAGAATTGCCTTCCAGAAACTCCCAAAACGATTTTTGGCTTTAGAAAAAACGACCAGGAACAAGTTTTCTTTTTTCATGTCCTCATTCATCTTAAAGACTCTTTCAAAAAAAAAGCGCAGGTGATTGAGTGGGTTTACTAAGGGAAAAGAAAAGGTAATTGTATCCAGATCTTTCAACATCATCGAAAATGGCATAATTGATTGGATAGATTGTATTTCGTGTGAATGAAAAAGGTCTTTTGTTGAGGGGAAATCTGATTCCAACCGGTCAACAGATCGGCTTTTGTGCAGAAATTCTTGTTCAGCATCAAAGTCTTGTTTTCCCGATAGATATCACTTCGGATTTCACAACTCTGTGGATTGAGTATCGGTTTGAATTTCCCCACTTTTCTCTATCCTTAGGAATTTGTCCGATTTCAAAAATGACAACTTATAAACGAAAATATCATTTGAAAGCTGCAAAACTCCTCTCCAAGAACATCTAGTAAGCTTCCAAAAATTCTAGAGCAATTAAATGTGAATTTCAATTGGTGTCACTATGCTCAAAAGTTTGGAAAGAATCTTTGCCTTGGCTAATTTTCACTAGGAATTCTAAATCCTTTTAAACTAGCCAAACTGTTATTCGAAATCTAAAACACTGGTTTTCTCTTGTTCATTCTTTTGAGATTGACTTCTACATATACATACCGTAAATACTGTAATAGTGCCCCACCGCCATAATGACGGTGCGAAGTGTTGCGTAGTCTAGCTTTGAACGAGTTTTTCTCGACACTGGTTTATGCTACAATGCGCGCTTAGATATCAAAAAATAGCCCTGAATTTCAGCTACTGTTATTTGAAACCTAAAACACTGGTTTTCTTTTGTTCATTCTTTTGAGATTAACTTCTACTTCTTCTTTGAGATTCTTCTATAGAGCTACGTCACTCCAAAAAGAACAACTTTCCCAGATTTGCCTAATCTTTGAGGGTTTCCCCGAAACCCAAATCGAAACGTTTCTAATCCTTTGATGTCTTAAAGAAAAATGATCAAATTTTCCTTTATTCTTGAAATTTCATCGAGCGTTGAACAAAGCATTAAACAAAAATTGAAAGAACTAAAATTTGATCCCTATTTCTCATGATTCTTTCCTTTCATAGAAAGGAGTTTCTTTCGTTTCTTTAATTTCTTTCGTCCACAATTTAATTTTACTATTCTTTAGTTAAAAGCAAATAGTTTTTTTTTAATCTAATGCACAAAAATAACCATATCAAAAAAACTCTAAGGATAGAAAACGTGTAGATTAAAATTTTTTTTGGCTTATGATTAAATTTCGGGAATTCTTTAGTGTGTCATCATTTTTTCCCATTAAAGCCAAAAGATTCAAAGTGAAAGCCGGGCCATTTTCCCAGAATACTCAAATAATCTTAATTTATGATTTTCGATGATGTATTGAAGAGGTGGGGGTGAGATTTGGGAAAAGGAGAAGCTGGAGAAGAAGTTGGGGGATTGGGGGATTGGCCCAGGCTTGGATTCGATTCTCTCTTCTTTCACACACTAACACCAACCCACTCGTTTTTGATTTTTCAGCGGCTTGAAAGTTCATTGAAGCTTTCTGACACGTTGGAGCACTTTGTTCATTCATTCGATGACTTCACTCAGTCGGAAAGTCAATCTGAATTGATAACTTCTTTCCTGGTCAGCCGGATTTTTTTACATTGGCTTTATTTTCACTAGGAATTCTAAATCCTTTTAGGCTAAACTTAAATTGTATAAACTTTAACGATTTCATTTTCGTTTTCCTCCGCATTCGAATCAAATTTCGATTCAAATTTGATTTGATTCGCAAAATTTGAATCAAATTTCAAACCGATACCTTTGAGCTCACTTTTTTCTTTGACCTTTCAACCAATTCAAAAATTTCTTTTTCTGTTTGACGCATTCAAATTTTAATTTCAAGATTCAATCTCGCTTTGCGACAATTTTTAGAACCCAAAGATCTAATTCGTGACATTTTTTGAATTCTTTCAATTTCTTTGAATCCAATTTGTCATCGAAATGTCAGATGTCAACTTTTTTTTCTGAATTTTAATTTGTGCTAGGTGGGTGGGTTGGAAATATTTTTAAGAAATGAAAGAATTCTTAGTCTTAATCTAAATTTTTGAGCTCAAAGAAGCTCTAGCATTTTCTCATTTTGTTAAAATATGCTGCTCTCAAATAACTTTCGAAAGCTTTGAAAATTGACACTTGAAACGCGCCCCGCTCCCTTTGCCATTGGCAATTCAACTTTGAGCTCAAATATCTTGGTGTTCGGCACTTCAATTTCTCTAGTTTTTATACCAATCGACAGAAAAAGACTTAGAGCATCTAATGATCCCAATAATATATAAATTTAGCACCCAACACCAAGAAATTTAAGCTTAAAGTCAGATTGTTGGACATTTGCCTCACCCCTTTTGTCAATCTAACTTTAAGCTCAAATTTCTTGGTGTTCGGCTCTTCAATTTCTCTAGTTTTTATACCAATCGACAGAGAAAGACTTGGCGTTTCTAATGACATCAATAATTTATAAATTGAACAATCCAACACCAAGATATTTGAGATCAAAGTTAGATTGTTAATGGGAAAAGGGGTGGGGCGCGTATCAAACGTCCGTTAATCTTCTATCTTCTATCTTTATCTTTTATAAACCCACACAGAATCAGATCAAAGATAAATAGTTAGATTGGATAAAACAGCAGCAAGATTATGTTAGTTTTGTCGAAAGTTGACACGTTTTAGAAAACAAAACGTGTGGAACTCTATTCAAAAGGATTTTCTTGTTGCGAGCTGATTCAGCCAAACAAGCAAACATGTTTTGCATTCTTGTGCTCAAAAATTACATACTGCACAATGCCTTTTTCAATGGGGTAGCAATTTGAAGTAACAATTTGATTAAAGAAGTCTTTTTACACATGTTTACACGATTTTTGAGTATAAAGAATAAAATTCGAATTCCTAAGTTTTAAGTCCTAAGTCCCTGAGAAGGCTGACTTTAGCTGTAGTTGGACAGTGTTGTTTTACGGGTTGAATTCGAGCATTTCGGGCTTATCGTCTACGAGGCTAACGCTTTACCGATAAGCTATGCTTGGATTTGCAAAGCAAATAAGTTATACTCATTGTAACTAGAGTAGCGATTCTCTATGACATCAAAAAACGTCATTTCCCACGTCAATTTCCCCAAAGGTGAGCCCAAAAATTGCCCAAGTACAAAACATTTTTCTAACTCAATCACTCGCCATTTTTCTATCGTTCATCTACTTCCTCCATTTTTACATTTTTTCTTCAATTCTTCAAACTTTTGTTGATTTCAAATGCAATTGCAAAATGCTATTTAAAACGGAAGCAAAAACGGCACAAAATCACGGTTTTTAGCGAAGAAATTGGCACCTTTTTGCTCAAGGAAATGTTAAATTATGGGTAAAAATGGGTTTTGAATTTCAGTGGGCGTAAAGAGAAGTAAATAAACGGATTTCTTTTTTTGTTTGTTAAAAGATTAGTCATTTCAGTTGAAAGTTTTGAAATATTTTAGCTTTTAGCTAACACTCCGAAAAGCTAGCCACCTAATGGACTAAGATCTTCCATTCTAGCTCTTCTTCCTCTTCATTTGCCCAACCATGGCTAAATCCAGCTATATCCCTTAACCAAAGCATTCACCTTAAACTCCAACAAGTAAGTGAAGAAATTTTATGAGTCTTTTTGCCAAATGAGTCTCTAAATTTGGCAACAAAGCACGAAATCGGCGTTTTCGTTTTTCCCAAAATTTCCATTGAATTCTTTGGGCAATTCTGAAATCAAAGGGCTTTCTTCTCGTTTTTTTTCTTTTGAAAGTCCACAATTTTCATTTTCACAAATATAGGAACTCAAATCAAGAATGAAAAGGTTTTGTTGATTGAATAGAAAACTTTTTTATGGACTTCCTTAAAAGATTTGTCATAGTTCAGAGTTTGTGATTTGTCATAGTTCATAGTATGTTTTTACCTTTTGATTTGATGCTTTTGAAAAGTTGACACTTGTTTTTATCGGAAAATCTTTACCTTCGCCTATCTTAGCCTTGATTTTAATGAAATGAAAGCTTTCTATCATCAGGTTCAGTAAAAGAATTGATTTCATAGATCCTAGCTGAGTTTAGCTCTGATTAGATACAGTTTTTTAATGAAATGAAAGCTTTCTATCATCAGGTTCCGTAAAAGAATTGATTTCATAGATCCTAGCTGAGTTTAGCGCTGATTAGATACAGTTTTTTTACATCTTGAGACCAAAATTATTCGCCCTTTGATGTGTTCAACCCACGCTGAAATTCATTTAGCGACAAATTTTTTTGACTCAAAAGAATTGAAATTCGATTTCACCACGATTTTAGATGATTTTAAGTAGGTTTGACGCTAAATTAGCGGCGAGAAAACGTAAAAAAAACGCTGACAAATTGCTCAGCTCACCTACAAAAGTGCCCAAAAATTTCCACAGGTCACAGCTCATTCACCAAATCAAGTAAAGATCTTTCATTTTTAAGTCTTTTTCAAAAAAAATCTTTTAAAAAGCAAGCACTGAATATTTTATTGGTTTTTGAACAAAAGCAAAGGTGTTCTTTTTGCCATTTTTGCCATTGTGCTAGTGAAAAACATTGCTGAAAACATTGCTCTTTTCATTGATGCTTTGAATGTTATCATTTCTTTTTCAATTTTTATACCAAATGTCAATGTAAATTTCCAATTTCAGGTAAAAATAATGCAGGCCAGCCTTCTCTCCGCTTTGATATTGGCCTTCGTCGCTGCAGTCTCGTGAGTTTTCTTTTGATTACGATAGTAAGTAGCAGGTTAACTTTAATATTGCTTGATCTTAAGTTATTAAAGTATTTTTTTTGCTTTCCAGTGCTTTGCTTTGCTTTACAAAACGTTTCCAGATGTGCCTCATTGGCGAAAAAAGCCGACGAGGTTTCATCGTTCGTTTCCGGATTGAACGGAGCGGCACGGCTGAGATACGGGAAACGATCGCCCACTGACAATCAAGAATCCTCTTTCCTCGTCGACCAGCCCATGCTCATGGATAAGTGCGTTTTCAGAGTTAGTAAAAGCTCATTGATCTGAAAATGAGCAAAACGTGTAGCTGTACAAACTGAAGATCTCTAATAAAGTAAAGAAATGAGTGAGTTCACCAAGGGGAATTGAACCCTCGACCATCTGCTTATCGAGCAGAACTATCGGCACTCTATCACTAAGCTCTATCACTAAACTCTATCATTAAGCTATTAGCGCCTACCTTGCCTAAGAAGAAATAGGAAAGACAAGAAAGAGAAAGAAAAAAAAGAAAGGAAGGAAGAAAGAGAAGGAAATAAGTTATTGAAAAGATGGTAGCTGTTGAATTTCATCTAGGAGCTAAAGATTGAGTGTGATGAAAGATTTGCAGATATCTAAACATGAACATTGACATTGAGCTAAACATGAACCTGAATAATTTTTAGTGAATACGTGCTTCAACCATACGGCAGCAACGGTTACGCGCTTTACAAGCGATCGCCGTCCGCGAAGAGTCTCATCGAGTCATTGAATGGAGCTGAACGATTACGGTAAGTGATTGTAGAGATTGGTTACTAATAAAATCGAATTCTCTATTCTTAAGAGTATCACTGAAATCTTGAAGACTGTAGTCTTTAGTTTTTAGTCTTTTCTAGTGAAAATTTGTATTTAAAATCCCTATTCAATCAACTCGTTCAGGTTCGGCCGGAAGTAAACACTCGATCTTCAATCAACTTCAAATATCAAAAGAAAAACTTGCCAAAATCAATCTCAGATTTCTTTGAATCTCAAGAAAAAAGCTTTTCTCTGTTGTTTTTTTTTCAAAATGAAACCTTCTTTTAAGCCGTTGTCATATTTTGATCGTGCTGACCAATCAATTTTCTTTGATATAAAATGTAAATGTTTTTTTCTTATATGAAATTTGACTTTTCTCGGCCTACTAGAGGCGATGAGTAAACGGCTATTTGTGGGTATTTGTTGAAAACAAATCGAAATACTTTGAAGAAATCGCACGAGAAACCGAAAAACATTTCCCCGCCCCTTTTTCGATCCATATTGGAAACATATTGGAACCATATTTGAACCATATTGGAAACATATCCGAACCATATTGGAACCATATTGGAACCATATTGGAACCATATTGGAACCATATTGGAACCGTATTCGAACCATATTGGAACCATATTGGAACCATATTGGAACCATATTGGAACCATATCCGAACCATATTGGAACCAAATTCGCACAATATTGGAACCTAATTGGAACCGTATTCGAACCATATTGAAACTATATTGGAACAGTATTCGAACCGTATTCGAACCATATTGGAACCATATTGGAAGCATATCCGAACACAATCCACGCAATTTTGCTCGGATCTTAGCTGGGTTTCTTTTTAAAAAAAAACGTTGAATTTACTTTCATTCGATTTGCAATCAAATTCTCTATCGAATGAAAGTAAATTCAACATTTTTCAAACAAATCCAGTCAAGGTACGAGCAAAAAAACGGACCGAAAAAAGAGGCGGAGTTAACAGTTAATCCTACTTAACTTATAGCTCTTTAAAGTTAGCTCTAGCTTAAGCAAAGCTTAAACATTTAAAAGAATAAGTACAAATCACAAATTGACAAGCGTCCCTTTTTAAAGTGAGTCAATTGGACAAACTCGCGAGGGGAAAATCCGAAAAGAAAACAGAGCGCACAGCTCTTCATCGACTCCACAGAGAAAACGATTGAAATTCTACTTGAAATTCAACGCTACTTTTTAGCTTTTCTCATTTATTAACATCTAATTATTTTTATCGAAGAAAAAATGCTGTCATGGAGGGTGACTTGACGTTGACGATCGCTTTGTTGATAGTGTTTGTGGGAAAGAGTTCGGAACACGTTGTCATTCCATTAACAGGTCTGTTTGAGTGAATTCTTATAGAAAAAACTTGAATGAATTGCTTTCTTTTAATATTTTATCTTTAGAAGAATCCAATCCTTATCTCGACATCACTTTTCTTTCCGAGCAAACGCGAAAAATTCCGGGAATAGTGCCGAATATTGGTGACTGTTTGATTGAGTCATAACAAAAGTTATTTGAAAATTTCATCCAATAAATCATTTCATGAGCTCACGGAAACTTTGATGAAAGATAAAAAGAGTTTTTAGAAGTAAAACTCGACTGTGAGGCTCAACGAGAGAGCGCACGGACCAAATCGGCTAACAATTTTCTTCCGTCTTGTCAAAAACAAAATAGCACGTTCGTTTTTTTGGGAAAATATTGTTTTAGTCGGGAAGTTTTGTCCGTCTTTTTGAAATTTTCATTTATAAATGATGTTTTGCTGGTTTGCTTCAGGCGATGGCTTGCTTTAAATCAGAAAAAAAGGATTAACTCTTAGCTTTAGCTCATTTTTAGACAAATTTGAGTTCGTTTTGAAGCAGATCTATACCAAATTGGAACCAAATTTATATAATATTCGAACCAAATCTAGACCAAATTGCAACCAAATCTAGACCAAATTGGAGCCAAATCCATACCAAATTGGAACCAAATCTATACCAAATTGGAGCCAAATCTATACCAAATTGCAACCAAATCTATACCAAATTGCAACCAAATCTATACCAAATTGCAACCAAATCTATACCAAATTGCAACCAAATCTATACCAAATTGCAACCAAATCTATACTAAATTGCAACCAAATCTTATGAATGAAATGAAAAATGAAATAGGTAATTTTTGGTATAGATTTAGTTCCAATTTGGCATAGATTTAGCTTATTTTTAAGCAAATTCCGACGGGGAATTCGTGTTTTTCTTTTTCTAAAATCTTTACAATGAAAATAGAATGAAAACGGTTTAGTGAAATTTGATGAAAATTTGTCTATCTGTCAAACTTTTTATTCTCTATCTTTTGTCTTCTGATATCAAAATAGATTTCTTTGATGAAAAGTGCTCAAATCGAAACTTTGAGTTTTCGTTTTGAGTCATCGGCTCTGCTCTGTTCGACTTCATATCTTTCAAAAAAAAAATTAACTAAGTCAAGCTTTTCAGAATTTTGTAAAGAACAATTTCTAAATAAGTAATAGAAGTTTCTGATAAAAAAAAAACAATAAATCGATTGGTTTATTATTTATTTCAAAAATAACCTTTAAAAAAAGCAGAAAAGACTTTCCGGTGAACTTGATAGAACGATTTTCTAAACGGTTCAACTCAAGTTCAAACCTTGTTTTGTTTTTTTTCAAATTCTGTTCAAATCAATTCAAATCAAATCAATTCAAATCAATTTAAATCAATTCGAATCAATTCAAATCAATTCAAATCCAATTTTTCTCTAGACTCTACAACAAAGTACAATGTCACGATGGATCGAGGGTTTGTTGGTGTGTGGACGAGTTGAGCGGCGAGCCGTTTCCAGGTAAATTCATGATACGATTCAATGTTTTCTGATTATTTGTTTGTTCTTTGTTTTAGACACGGCTGTAAACGGACGGAAACCCGACTGCGATCGGGTTCGATTAGATTTGACGAAGAAAAAGAAGCCGCCTGGGAAGCATGTTTTTAAAAGTGAGTTCGATAGATGTTGTGCTGTATTTGTTTTTATTTTGTTTAAAAATCGTTTCTTTTGTTTTTTCAGAGTGCAAGGGACGACGACGAGCGAAATTCTATGCGCGGGTGTTGAACTCATTGAAGTGAGATTTCATCTTGACCTTGTTTGGCAATTTACGAAATTTTTGACATAGTAAACTGTGTTTCGAAAAAGTTTTAATAACCTATACTTCAATTTTATATTGTTATATTGTTATTGGGTTGGTGAATTGAAAGCTGCCGGACTTTGAACTAAAATTTATTCAACATAAAACCATAAATTCATTCCAAATAATTTCCATTATTATTGACGACTTCTGCCCATTTTACAGGCAATTTGCGGATTCCTCTTTCGTAGTAGGATTTTGGTTTGTGTGTGAGACAAGTGTGAGACTCAGAAATGGAGGACTGGAGCTGCTTAAAATGGGACATCCCAGTTTGAGCACTTTCTTCAAAAGAAACCTATTTTGGTGTCAATAGAAAAGTTGTAGAGAATCAAAAATTAGGCTTATAGCCAAATTTCCAAAAAGATACACTTAGCAGTTTCGCTTAAAATGCAAGTTTTGTGAAAATTCGTAAATTTCGCATTTCTTGAAAACCAGTTTTTGAATCGTTCTGAAAATTTGGATATAAGCCTGATTTTTGATTCTCTAAAACTTTTCCATTGACACCAAAATGGGTTTCTTTTGAAGAAAGTCCTCAAACTGTCACATGAAACTGACAGTAGCCCGCAGTTTTCAATTCACCAACCCAATAGATTCAGATTAGCCTTGATTTGAGAAGAAGTCAATGTCCAATTTAAGGATTCGGAGCCGCCAGTTTAGTTTGGGAGGAGTGGAGGGGAAGGGCTTATGTAAAAACCCTGCGCCAGACGACGAGCGATGACGACGCACATAGAACACACAAAACACACACAAATTTAAAGCGAAACTACTAAGTGTATCTTTTTGGAAATTTGGATATAAGCTTAATTTTTGATTCTCTACAACTTTTCCATGGACACCAAAATTGGTTTCTTTTGAAGAAAGTGCTCAAACTGTCACATATGACAATAGCCCGCAGTTTTCAATTTCAATTTCAATAACCAACCCAATACATTGTTTATATTGGTTCTATATTGCTTTTTTACTTTCTGAATTACCTTCAAGGTGTTAGATCTGCTTTTTAGAACCGAGATGATCATGGCTGGCGGATCTGGAAATGTGACCGGCGAACGGGTTTTACATTGGAAATTCGAGGCACTTGATTTGAACAAAAATAAGGTGAGTTTTGACGAAAATTGAAATCGTTTCATGCACCCGATTTCACTTTCAGAATATCGAGCGACGCGAGTGGAAACCCTACAAAGAGCAACTGAAAAGTTGGAGACAGGTAAGGGAGAACATTGACTGAAAAGTTGGAGAAGTTGTTACGAAAGGAGAACAATGATTTCAATGTTTAGGTAAAAACGTGCGCTCGGAATTTCTTTCGTTATTGTGATACAAACGAAAATCGACGAATTAGTGCCGACGAGTGGCGAGAGTGCACTGAACAAGGTACTGGAAAGGGTTATCGATAGATTTTAGGGTTTATCAATAGACGAATTTCAAGCATGACTTTGCTAGAGAGCAGAAGCCAAAGGAAAGCTTTTACTCCTGCTTTAGTGTTGAGCATCGGCGATCCTCGACACACGAATCCGTTTCTTCACATCCTCAAACCCGATTTGTGATTGTTTAGTTGATAAATATTTTTTTTTCAGAGAATCAATGTGATTTTTTGGTAAATTCAAATCATCTTTTGATCAAAGAAACACTAGAAAACAACTGAAACAACTGAAACAACTGAAAAAACTGATCTTTCAAAGATTTTCTGATAACACAAATCATCAGCCGTTCTGTGATCAACAGATGAAAAAACTTTTAGCCCGAATCGATCCACTTCACTTCTCAAATTCTCGCAATAGATTCCCGAAATCGAGTCGCTATTTGTGGTGAGTCGAAATGTTACTTTCGCTAAGGATTTTTTTGCGTTCAAAAGAGATTTCTCAAATCATCCGTGAAAATCGAATTCATATATGGCTTGCCGTGGAGAATAAAGCGAATTTGCGATCCGAAAATGCGATCGATCAGCCGATAAAAGGCTCTCCTTGTCAGAGAATTGTGGGCGGTAAATTTCAACAAAAACTCGTTGCATTCCCCCAAATGAACTCACAAACAAATGCAGAAATTTTCAATTTCTTCCGTTTCTTGAAAAAATGAAACTAGAAACCGCAAAAATGACGTATTTCTGGGTTCATTGTCGTTCTTCGAAAACATTGTTGTAAGAAATTCGTTGTCTTTCTGCTCCTTCTGATAGAATCTCTTGATAAACCCGTGAATAGAGGCTGATCTTTTGGAGATCCCCGAGAAAACCCGCCTAGCTCTTTCGAAATTTGAAGAAACATCATTGGACATTTGCTTTAAATGAGAAATAACGAGAACTTTGAGCTTTTCGGGTAGGAAAATGGGGGAAAACATGTTGTTCAAAAAAGAATATTTTGGAGGAACTGATGAAAAGAGTTTCTTATCACCGACGGGAAACTTGGCTAGCATTGATTGATTATTTTGCGATTCTCAATTTGTCGTGGTTTAGCTAGTGTTTATACGTAAGCAATAGAGATCTAATAATATTTTCACATTAATTCACAATTAAAGTGAATCTAAAACACAGGTTTACGCTAAAGAAAAGCAAGTATTCTTTTCAGAAGCTAGGATGAAGCTAGTATTCTTTTCAGATATGTATTTGGACTTGGTTTTCGGGTCCAAATACATATCATAAAAAGTTGCCCAGGTTGGATGCCAAAAGTAAAATATTGGTTTTGACTTGGTTTTGAGTCAAAACCATCCCAGGATCGGCTCAGATCTAAACACGATAAAATAACGCCAAACATGTACATGTACATGTACAATGCAAAGGTTACACGGAAAAAATTGGTGTGACTTTCGAAGCCGTTCGTGTCCAAAAAGACCGACGCCAACCGGCCGCCTACAAAAAAGTCGATCAAGTCTATCAGGAGTTCGAATGTATGCATTCTGCTCCCTTTGACCTTTTCACTAATACACTAGTGATCTTTGACAGCAAGCGGCAGCCTGATGCAACTGATAACGAGAGAAAATCCCCATTTGTCATGATTTATTCTCAGTTTTTCTGAATCTCCTAGGTGACTATAGCTTTTGTAGTTTTGCTTACTATTTTACTATTAAACGAATGGCAAAAAGACTTTCAAACAGTTCATCCTTAATCATTAGTAATCTTCACGATGAAAGGTGGCTTTATTCTGTTCGTTGTTTTGTTGGCCGTTTCTTTTCTTTTAGCCACGGCTAAAGAAGGGGTGAGTCTTAATAATAAAGAATCCGAAAATTCTGTAATTCTTGCAAAACACTAATTTAGTGAGTTTTCTTTCTTCAAATCAAAAGCTCTAGAAATTTCAATCAACTAGGCAAATATTGGGCACTAGTAAAAGGGGATTTTTAAAGAAGGAGAGATGAAAACATTACACGAATTTTAGTTATGAAATGGATTGTTTGAAAATATTATTTATAAGGATTGATATAAGAGATTGAATGCTTTTGGCTTGGTGTATTTAGTTTTCTCTCTTAACAATTCGAAAGACGGTATTTATTACCTGAAAGTGCAAATATATAGTGTCCTTTTCACAATGTTAACTTTTTACTTAGAAGAAGAAATATCTTCTTTTTAGTGATGATAAATCTAAAAGAGAACAATAGAAAAGATCTATTTGTTATTTCAGGAAACTTGCTTCTCAGAAACCCCTTACGATTGTGATGCTGGGGAAGTGTGCGAATTGAATGTGCCGAAGAATTGCATTGCTTGGGTTGGATGTATGGGACATTGTGTCAAAGGGAAATCCGATGCCATTCCAGTGCATCCAAAAGCTCTTCCACGACTCAACAAGGCATAAAAAAGCGAATAAATGGTCAAACGAAAAAGTTAATTTGCACAAAAATTTGCAGATGCATTAAATTTGCACACTGCCACTTACAATCAAACAGAAGACATCAAGACATTTGCAAGACAATCAAACAGAAGACACCAAGATTCCAGCATTTCCATATATATTAAACTTTCTAATTGTGCATACATCAATATGCAAAGGAATGGGTACCTATTTGTAGTAGGACTTTCGACGATTCGCGAAAAGCTTGTTTACTCGGTTCGTTTGTGTATCAACGGTTGTGATGAAAACCGTGATTTCATATCAAGGTTCTCATACGAGTTATAGATTGCATTTATAGTATATGCCTAAGCGCACCCATGGCGTAAGTGGGTAGAGCGTCCGTATCCCGGTTCGATCCCCGCGTGCGGTGCCGAGTACGATGTCACAAAAAAACGAACTTTGATGGGGATATCCCTAACCAACATACTTGGCGTTGGCTATAGCTTCCCTTGGAAATGAAGCCGTGTGCACGCACACACAGACACATTTTCTTCATATATAGTAGATAAAAACTAGGACCGGTTGCTGGCTGCTTTGCCGTTCAAATGAAATAACGGTAATTTCCGGAGAAAAAAACAATTTCAGATCTTTCCTAACTATGAGAGGTAGACATGTGAAGAGCATTTTAGGCGAGTAAATTTGTTTGTTGTTTAGTGCGTGAGAGGGGAACCGATAGGGCAATGATTATTTAGATATTTTATTCCGAATCTAGCACAATCACGAATCAACAACATAAAATACAATAACTAATCAATCGTTGGTTCAGTGTTTCAAAGCCAAAATGAAAAGCATAGAAAGTGGGCTCCGTCTCTTTTTATCACACAAACGATCTTTAGAGAAAGGACAAGAGAATCAGAGCTATTCAAAATCAAAGCATCCAATAAGATTTCACAGAAAATAGCTACTTTTCTGCACACTTTTTAGACTTTTCAGTTTTGTAGTTTGTCCATTGTTTTAAGAGTTTCAGTTTCAAATGATGAAAAATGTATTGAATAGGTTTGCAAAATAAAGTTAAGGGCTCAGTTTTAGCAAAATGTCGATCGTAATTGGCTGCATTATTTCGATTTCCTACGCTTGCTCTGGGTCGGAAAACCGTCGGAAAACCCTATTTATACATTCAATTTATAATGAGCTAAAAGCAAAATATCAATCAAAGAATGTGAAATTTGTTGTTCTCTTCCGGTTTCGCCAGCACCCACTCGTCCAACGGGTAAATATCGCCGAAACACGGGGCGCCCGGGTTCCAACATTCCGTCCTATTGAATGGCTCGTCTTCTTGTTTCAATCTAAACCTTTGGAATTCTTGAGTTTTCTTTGGAAGTGGAAAAAATGAGTCAGTGATAGACATGTTATCGAATACGATTTTTGTCGGATTGGATAGGGTCGTCAAGTCGAAGTAATCCATTGTAAAAGTCTTGAACCATGCTTCAATTTCTAGCTAAACTTTTAGCAGCTATTTTTCAAGAGGAAAGTTTATCGGAAAATGCATTAATATGATGGAAAGTGTAACTACAACTAAATAGAAATGTATTTTCTTATGATAATTTTTTGGATTTGGTTTAAATGTTGAAAATTTGATAGCTGACTCGATAACTTTTTCTAGAGTCAATATTTCTCAAATCTGTTTACAGATGAGATTCTGGACTAGATAAGTGAGTTTGGGACAAAAATATGCATACATTATGGCAGAAGTTATTGGGTTAGCAATGCATTTTTAGCAAAAATTTTTTAAAAATGCATTGCTGATCTTATAACTTCTACCATAATGTATATTTTTGCCCCGAATTCACCTATCTAGTCCAGAATCTCATGCCGGATTCAAATCTGAAAACAGATCCGAGAAATATTGACTCTAGAAAGGGTTATCGGATCAAATTTTCGACATGAGTAACCTTTTGACACATCGATCCATCGCTGCCATCACTTCGAATCCCCGATATTCGGGTTTCTCCTCCCGCAAAATCTCGCGAATCCTTTCACGGATTTCTTCTAGCTTTTCATCAATTGCTTTCTAAATTATTAGGTAATTACTAAGAAAAAATTCTAGGGTTAAGACCATTCTAAAAGACCACATTCTAAAGAAAGACAAAAAAGGTTGCCTTGGATGGGAGTCGAACCCGCGAGCGCTGGCACAGTGCACTCCGTCGCAAAAACACAGTGCAAACTGGCCACTCCGTCACAAAAACACAGTGCAAACCATAATTTCTAACTTTCTTGAAACTTAGAAAGTTAGTTTTCCCTCTAGAGGCCTTTTAAAGATATTCTTGCTATTTTAATTTAGCAAGAATCTCTTTGCGGATTCCTGCTAAGGAAACTTTCAACAAAAAAAAAGTTTAAATGACCGTCGAATCGTTGAAAACGCACACAATCTCACTAAAAACATACACACAGAAGCCCGAAAATGCAAGAATTAACCACACAAACCTCTTTAAAAAACTTGACATCCATGTATTTTCGATTCTCGATTCTGGTCACATTTGGGTCCCAATCAAAATTGGCCCTCATATGCAAATAGAGAGCCTCCTCTTTGGGAATCTGCAAAGAGGAAGTTTTAGGATTGTAAAGGTAACAAATTACTCAAAAAAATGTACCCTTGTAAATAAAAACTAAAAAGAGCTTACGTTAATGCCCTTTTTCTCGCTAAAATACTTCCACGGCCAATGAATGTAGTTTTGCCGAACATATTTCGTCAACCACGCCGATTTCGCGTATCGAAAATTGTCGAAAACGATCGGATCACGAAAGAAGTCGAGTTTCAGAAAGCTCTCGTAATCAAATGGTTTTTCGGTGATACGGGGACGAAATGTTAGACCGACGTGTTGAAAGTGGAGGGATCCTGAAAAATGGAAAATAAATGGTTGCTAAAAAGCGTTATCGTTTTTTAAGCGTTCACAACTTTTCATAAAATCACTTTTATAACAAATTTATTGAAGCAAAAAATGTAAAAAGATCCAAAAAAAACATCAATTATTACAAATTTTTAAAATTCCCCTCCTTTAGCTTTCACACACGCCTTCAAACGAGCGAACTACGGGAGTGGGACAAATGCGACCTTTTTTTTGCGCGCCCGGACATTTGCGCACCTTTTTTCCGCACTTAGCCCATTAGCGCACCTTTTTCGCGTTTTAAAAAAGCTCTAAAAGCTAATATTAACCAATTTCTATTCCAAATGTTTTTTTCTAGGTAATTTGAGGGTGTCGAATCGAAATTTTGGCATATCAGAGCTTGTGGAAGCGAACGGACGGATTTATACAAAGAGAAAGATCGACAATTTTCTGTAATTTGACCTAGCCGTTTGATCTAGCCGTTTTGTCTTTCAAATTAGTTCCACACGCTCTGTTATGTCAAAATTTGAATTCGACACCCTAAAATTACCTAGAAAAACAACTTTTGGAATAGAAATTGGTTAATATTAGATTTTTAGAGCCTTTTTAAAACGCGAAAAAAGGTGCGCTAATGGGCAAGGTGCGGAAAAAAAGGTGCGCAAATGTCCGGGTGCGCAAAAAAAAAAAGGTCGCATTTGTCCCACTCCCCGAACTACTGAATCAATGGTGGCCCGCAAGTACTTGATAGTTAAACTTGATAGTCAAATTTGATATACATGCTTGTTGTGGTCAAGTCGGAGATGAGAGCAGATTAGCTTAGAAATTCAACGCTCCAGATTGAAGCAAAAAACTTTCTCCGAATTCGTACAAGACCACAAAAGATCTAGTCATAGCTACACACCTAGTTTAGTCGCCCAAGCCTTAAACCTGGCTAAAACGGACTAAAACTAAAAATGTCTTGCTCTCCAATAAATGGTTAGTTGAATTTGAATTTTCGAAAAAAACAGACCCAAATCCTTCTCCTTGGGCAGCCAGCTCTCGAGGTAGTCAAAATATGAAGTTGAACGGTTCCTAAAGAGAAAAAAATGATTGGATATGGGAAAATGGTATGCAAAAGTCTGTCGTACTTCGAGAAACTAGCAAAATTTATTTTCTAATTTAATTATTATACGGAAATTGTTGTTTATGGAGGTACTTCGTTTTTTTAGTGATAGTGACTTTATCGGATAATAGGGATCTGATCCGATCCGAAAGACCCATCAATCGGAGTAGGATCAGATCCGCTTCACTTATACGATCAGATAGATACCATGTTTATAGCAAAATCTAAAATGATTCCTTTTGATTTTCAGTAAATGGAGATCCGTCTTGCCCGAATGACTGGGATAAGTGCCATTATCAAGCCTACGATATCGCAGCAATGGTCTATTGGGGCGAAGCGCCGGCTACGGTGAGAAGCCATCATTTCTGATCAATTAAAACTGATCGGATCGGCTGTCCTGCAAAATTTTGGATTGGCTGTCCTGCAAAATTTGCTTCGAAACCGGTTTTGTTCCGGAAGCGACCAAAACTAGAATCTATTACCTACAGTTTTTTATATAAAATACAAAAACTTATACGCTTCACTCACCGAATATACGGTAAATCATCGAGATCCCCGTAGAATGTCCATTTCGAAGCCGACCAGAACCCGCAATCGTACATTTCACGATGATGAGCCACATTGTAGGTGTACAAGTTGGGATTCCACTGAATCGAATAGACAACCGATCTCTTTAGCATCACTAACATATTTGTTGAATGGAAGCAATGGCCAGCCACGAACCTCGAGAAATCCCTAGATTTTTCTTGTTTTCTCTATACATAAGCTGATTCGGAAACTCAAAGAGTGGAAAAGATGACTTTTAAAATGGTCTTGCAATTTGACTGGCCTTGATCTGGTCCTGGTTTGATCTAGATGACGGATCTCGCCGAAGACAAATCCTCAAACCAGACCAGAAAAGATCAGAAGTTGTAGTTCGCAAAAAGTTTTTAAGCGGGAAAGCTTTTGGTTGCAAAACTGTTTTTTGATGTTGGAAATTCAGGGAAATTGTGATTGTGCCGGTAAAAACTTTGAAAACATACGTAAAGGAGAAAAAAATGGTCCACAAAAGGCCGAACCGGGTCTGATCTGGTCTTGATTTGGTCCTGGTTTACTATGGTATTTGGTATTTTCTGATAAATACCTTCAGTCCTGGTCTAAACCAAGATAGAAAAGGCTTGAGTGCCCCGGAACGAAAGCCAAGACCATGGACAGAGACACATGTCTCGAGTTCCTACCAATGCATAGGTCCAACACAAACGGAGATATCATTCGTGTACATGGACGGGGATGGAGCACGGTGCAGTTTGACCTCCACGGAGACATCTTCATGAAACACGGTCACCTGAAGATCTGCACATAGACATGGGAAAATTTCAACTCCAAGTCTAATTCCACCATCGTTTTCTCGGCCAAGAATCAGCCAAGTAAACGAAGGTGGAATTAGGTTCGGGTTGGAACTTTCCCATGTCTAGTTAGACATGGCTTCGATTCTATCGGATCGAACGGATCTGATAGATCAGACTCATCCGGATTGGACGTATCCGATGAGCGGATGATCGAATCGGTCTGAAACCTCAAATTTTCGGAGAACTTTTGAATCGGATAGGAGTGGTCAGGTCCATTGGATCGGATGCATTCGATTAGTCAATTTAGCGGATCGATCGGGTATATCCGATCCGATAACCATATCTAATGGGTTGTGAGTAAATTTTGAGAATGTGCCATCGATTTCATCGACTTTTGGTAGCTTTCGCTGATCATCTACTAGATATAAAGGGCATGTGTCTGTGTATTTGGTTGTGTGTATGTGTGTACGCTTCATCAATCTGAGAAAGAATCTTGAAGTTCTAACCAACGCCATGTATATTGCTTAGGGCTCGGTGAGGTTATATTAATTTGAAAATTGAAGCATATCAGATGATTGTAAGTTTCGAGGAACAAATTTTGAAATTGTGAATCGTCATCAACAATTCGGCGTCAGTCAACTTTAAAGCCTTGCAAAAACGCACTTTTGAGCTTTGCATAAACAAGATCTACGAAAAACGATTCGATTTTAGTTAAGCAAAGAAATGAGAACAATCGGTTAAGCGGAGGTACTCATAAAAGCCAGCTGTGCCATAGTCGTGCGCCACTCTTCAGAGTCATTTCGTCGATTTTAGGCAGTTTTCATTCAGTTTTAGTCGATCCAGAAATTATGGTTTCTCACCGTATCCGGCGCTTCACCCCAATAGACCATTGATGCGATATCGTAGGCTTGATAATGGCACGTATCCCAGTCATTCGGGCAAGACGGATCTCCATTTACTGAAAACAAAAAGGAATCATTTTAGATTTTGCTATAAACATGGTATCTATCTGATCGTATAAGTGAAGCGGATCTGATCCTACTCCGATTGATGGGTCATTCGGATCCGGATCAGATCCCTATTATCCAATAAAGTCACTATCAGATTTGATCACTCAATACGACCCAATCCGATGCTATCCGACTATTGCCGATTCGGTAAAATGTCTACTTTCTCAGGAAAACATACTGCTCGCTTTTGGAAATATCCACTCAACGCCGACATCTTTCCCGTTGATATGGATTTGAAAGCGACCGCCAATCCCTGACATGTTGCCTCCAACAATAAACGGATACGAGGCCCTTCTGGATCTCTATATCAGAGGGAATTGTAAAAGGTCAACTTTAGCTAGTAGAATATGGTTCCGAGTAGCTATGTGACATTAAATACCACACTACAACGTTCTACAGTTTCCGATCTAAATCTCGGCCGTGAAACTCGAGCCGGGCCTTTTTTAATGTCGAATTCTTAAACTAGAGCTCTGTCACTTTGTATTTATCTTAGCTTGAGTGCACATGGATTTTTCTATACTTATTTTCTTAATTAGGCATAATTCACTTTACAATTTTTTAGGTCCGATGACACCAAGCTCAAAAAAAGTGAAAAAAATTAATTGGGAGATAAATGCGAAAATAACTATAGAAGAAAATTAACGTGCACCCAAGCTGAGACAAATTCAAAGTTAGAGATCTTTAATTCAAGAATCTGACGTTAAAAGAGATAAGGCTCAAGTTTCACGGTCGAGATTTGGGCTCGGAAACTGGATTCTTTTTCTAATTCCGGACCAGGAAGGCTTTTTGAATCCACAGGCTTTTGTCTGCTTTTAAAGTTAAGTTCAAAACTTTTTACTGATTCTAGATTTGTAATCAGTTTTGAGAAATTCAATCTTAAAGGAGCCTATCGAACTATCAAAAGCCCGATCGGATCCAATTTTACAAAAACTTTCGTGAACCCCGTATATTAAATGCATCTGGTGCATCAAATTCTCAATTCCTTATCAACGCAGATTGCTGTCTGTTGAAGGAAGAAATCGAGGGTGCAGTGCATCAGCTGCATTTAATAACTCTCTACAATTTCGGCACAGGAGCTGGTTCCAATTGGATCGTCGATAGTAGCAGATAACTTCCGAACAGCGAACAATACAAAAAGTTGTTTTAGCTTCTAAATGTATTGTCAGCTTTGGGGTAGATTTAATCTGAAAATCCATCGAGTTTTAGCCAGATTTTCAAATTTCCCAGATTTCAGCCTGGATGCCACAATTTTTTGATCATTTTTCTCGGTTCCATTCAGGACAGCTCGAAAACTGAAAACTTACAAATTTGACTTGAAACTGAGGCGAAAGGCAGAAACTACAGATCGATAAGGGTCTCATGGCGACCGCTCAAATCGTAGTATGCGCGGCAGAAAAAAACGCTATTATATGGCGAGAGATTCTCGTCGGCGGCAGCCGATCGATCGAAATCCGATCCGCGATACAATTGAAACGGTTCTTGATTCCCGGAAATCGTTTTCGCAAAGGCGATCTGCCGCCAGGTGTTCGTCAAGAGGAATCAAAGGAAGTGAAACTAGAAATTTTCAATAAACTTTTCAAAGTAAAGAACAAATTCACTTGCCAATCTTCTCCTATGGGTAATCATCGACTTTTGAGTTTTCAGTTGATTCTTTTTGCATAAATTTCCTTTCAGACTTTAGCCGAAAATCGATGAAATTTCTGTTTTTAGCTTTGCAAAACAAATCTTCTTTTCCATTTGT
>CAUEEP010000741.1:4547500-4721244 GCA_958450365.1 Mesorhabditis belari | reverse complement strand
CGGCAAAAGTTCTGACACTTTTTCTGTAAGCAGTGATTTTTTTGGCTTCAAAACCCCGTGAATTTCAAAAAACTAACGCCGGATTCTAAAAATTTAGGTAGTTTCACCCCAATATAGCCATTTTCATAAAAAGATTTCAGCTCTCAATAACTTTTTGACGAGAATTTTTTATATCCCGGTCTGGTCGCTGAAGATTTTTGCGAAAGTTGACTTAAACTTTGCAGAATGAAATTTTTTCCAAAAACTGCTGTTACCATTTGATAGAACTGAGTTTTTTCTTGAAAACAAGCCACAAAAAAACTTTATATCTCAAAAACGAAAGATTTTTAAGCGATTCTACGAAGGGCACCCAAATCTCAACAGCAAAAAAAACTGCTGTAACGACCTTTAAACATCCTCATCAAAAGGTTGTTTAGATGGCAATTTTTGTGTAAAAAAGTATACTAGGGGGTAAAAATATCTAAATTTTTATAATCCGGTGTTAGTTTTTCAAAAATCGCGCCGCCTCCTTTTCCATTAACAATCCAACTTTGGGCTCAAATATCTTGGTGTTGGGCTGTCGAATTTAAATATTCTTGGTATCATTAGATGCGGCAAGTCTTTCTCTAGCGATTGATACAAAAACTATTTCAATTGGGCAACCCAATACGAAGATATTTGAGCTCAAAGTTGGATTGTCGATGGCAAAGAGGCGGGTCGTGTTTCAAATCTCCCAAGATCGACCCTAGGACCCGGTTACTATACTGGACCACCTAATATTTATTTGCTGATAACTAAGCGTAAGAAAAATAACCAAAATGAAAAATTCTCAGCAGTTTTACAGTCATTAAGTCATTTCATTCCTTCAGCCATAACGAGCTCAAAGAGAAAATACGGATTTGTATATAGGCATGAAAGAGTCAAACTGAAAATCACAATCTTCTGTTTTACAGGGTGCCTCAATGTTACCCAAATCAACCTCCATTTGCCGCACTTTTGGATTGGCTATCTTTGCTGCTTTTTTGTTTATTATGCAAATTTTGACTTTGAAAAACTTTTAAAGACTTTTAAAATGTTATTCAGCAGGATGGGGCGCCTGTCCACAAAGCCCGAGGTGTCCAAGAGTGGTGTGAACGAAACTTTCCAGATGTCATCAGCCTTAAGCAGTGGCCACCAGATCAAGCCCCGATTTAAATCTGATGGATTACCCAGTCTGAAGTGTTCTCGAAGCAAAAGTTTGCACAAAAGCTTGCTCAAAAGCACATTCAAGCATCGATTCATTGAAAAAATCACTCCAGAAAGCTTGGGCTGAACTCGATCGTGCGTATCTTTTGGCCACCATCGACGGCTTTCCAAAACGTCTAGCCTCTTGTGCAGCCACCCATGGAGATATTTTCGAGAAAAAATAAACCAAAATTGTTGAATCTAGAGAAGCAATCTAGAGAATAAATTTGTTAATGTTAATTTTTGTTTTTTTCGATGAAAAGGTTTTTAAACCATGAGTTTTATTGGTTCTGGGTAATTTTGAGGCAACCTGTTGTTTTATTTCTTCGTTGATTAAAAGTTGGAAACAGATAAAACTAGAAACTAGGCTTAGTTCAAACACAAAACCAGCTATAATAAATGAATTTATATTTCATGTTTTAATATGCCCTATTTTCATGATTTTCAAATTTTATTCAGGCATAAACACATTTGTTAGTCCAAAACAAAAAAAAAATCATACATTTATAGCTTTAATAAACTGCTCATAAAAGCTTTAGATGCCCAGAGAACCCAATGGAATTCTCTTTTATGAGCTTTTACGAAGATTTTTGGGCGTTTACGCTGTTTTCCGATAAGAAGTTCCACCATAAAAAGGGAACAAAAGTATGCGTTACACTTTTAGATACAATGAGACTTTCTTTCGCACTTCTTTGCCTCTTTTGCTTGTTACACACTGGAAACACTGCGTATTGCTCTCAATGCAAGACAACCGTTCAGGTTTTTCTTTAAACTAATTTTACCTATCGTAAATACTGTAATAGTACCCCACCGCCCTCGTACAGTCGCGTAGTCGCCAAAGTTTTTTAGTATTTCATTTTTTTGCAAAGCACTCGTACTTTCAAAAAAAGCATCTTTGGTATCAAAAAATAGCTGGAATTCAGGGCTATTTTTTGATACCTAAGCGCGCATTGTAGCATAAACCAGTGTCGAGAAAAACGCGTCCAAAACTAGACTACGCAACACTCCGCACCGTCATTATGGGGGTGGGGTACTATTATAGTATTTACGGTAATTAACCCGATAGTGGCAAACCCATTGCTGGCTCTCCGGGAACTCCTTTTTTTGAATTAGGATTTTCGTTCGTAACTTGGAAAAAAAACAAGTAACTTACACATGTAAATTCTAAAGAAATAAACAAATGCTATGTTTTCTCTTTACAATCTACAGAGAAAGCTCTAAAGCTTAAAGTTTAGCTCAAATTTTTGTATTTAGACGGCCGAGACCAAAGGCTGTTCGGACTCTGAGTGTATGGCACCAATAATAATGTCCTCGTGCAGTTTTGATGAGGCTTGTGCTGGCTCACTTTACAACGTGAGAAAGGAAAAAAAAAAATTATAAAATAAGAGAAAAGTTACAGTATATGAACTCGCTATCCGCATGCAGTCGACTCAATGGCGCACCGGATACGTGTTGTATATCTGTGGCTCTGTGCTGAAGCGAGAAACCATCCGGAAAAATAACATCTACCGTAAATACTGTAATAGTACCCCAACCCCCTCGTACAGTCGCGTGGTCGCAAAAGTTTTCTAGTATTTCATTTTTTTCAAAGCGCGTGTACTTTCAAAAAATACGTCTTTGGTATCAAAAAATAGCTGAAATTCAGGGCTATTTTTTGATTCATAAGCGCGCATTGTAGCATAAACCAGTGTCGGGAAAAACTCGTTCAAAGCTAGACTACGCAACACTCCGCGCCGTCATTATGGGGGTGGGGTACTATTACAGTATTTACGGTAGTTATTGTTGCCTCCTAGTTATTCTTTTTTCTATTCTCCAATAGTATTCCACTGTATAAATGATCAGCTTGCGTATGGCATTCAGACAGGCCTGCAAACGTTTGGGAAACGCGTTGACCAACATATAACAGTTGACAACATATAACAGTTGACAACATATAACAGTAACAGTAACAGTAACAGTAAGCGCGTTGACCGTGGCGAGCAAATAGGCATCATTGAGGGTATCACAGGCTTTGCTGAGCACCTTCTTCAAACTTTCGATATTTTTATGTGCTTTTGCACATGTGCTGGCTTCAAGAAAACTCCAGACTGAGTAATCCAATGGGCATTTCTACGGATCACCAAAAAAGAAATTTTCTGAGAGTCTCATTTAGAGGATTCTTTAGTGGGTTAAAAGTCTAAGCTTTTTTTTACTAAACACTGCTTTTCTCGAATTAGAATTGTAGGGAATTCAGGTCGATTTGCTTTGTTTTCTGCTCACTTGAACACCGAGTCAAGCCGAGCGCTTTTGTTGAACATCGGTGACGCTTCTCTGCTAGAGTTTTAAGGTTTCAGAACAAAAAAACTCTACCAAGTTCTCAGCTGTCGCTTCGAGCATCACTTTTCGAAGTTTTCTCATTGTGGCCAAATCAACAATTAGAGCGAAAACCGAAAAGCTAGCGAACAAATAGTAGTCGTGCTGGTAAATCCAAACTAAACAGAATCCGAGTCTTTGCTGTGTTACAAGATTTTTATGAATTTGAGTCTAAAAATTCCTGAAAAGTAAAATCTTTTCTTCTAAAAAGGCATTCGACATTCGACATCTACCAAACCAATCACCGAATGCCATATAAACATAAAGCTTTGAACTGAACATGTATCCACCAAAAGTGTACAAATCCGCGTAGAGGTACCCAGCGGAAAAGATTAGATTCTATTATCTCAGACAGAAATTTTTCCATTTCTTTTTTTAAAACACAAGATTTTTACAGAATCTAAGGCTTACTACCATTTTTAAATAGCTTCTTTAGTTTTTGAGTTATCACCATTTTTGTGAGCTCTGTAATCGCACGAGTTATTACCAGTATAAGAAACTTACTTTACTAGGTTGGTGCAAATGAAATTTCGTTTTTTTACAAACATTAAAGTCATCCAAAATTTTTTTTGATAACAATTTATTTAAAACAATAAGCACCATTATTATCTATGACATCCCTCCAACGTTGCTACAGATTGCGGATCCCCTTCTCAAAGAACGCTTGATTCTGTGATGCAAAGTAGTTGGTCACCCAATTTTCGACTTCTTTTGCATTCTTAAACTGGCAATTCTCAAGGGAATGTTGCATCGATCTGAAAAGATGAAAATCGGAGGGTGCTAAGTCTGGACTATACGGCGCATGTGGTAAGACCTTCCATCCTAGCTTCTCTAGTTCCTTACAAGAGGTTTTTGCCGTGTGAGCTGGAGCATTATCACGGAGAAAGTTGATAGTTGAGGGATTTAGGCCTTTTTCACGCAAAATTTCGTCAACCTTCTTGAGTTGTTGAATAAAATAAGATGAATCGACTGTTTTTCCGGGCTCTAATAATTCAAAATGAACAAGTCCATTGATATTCCACCAGCAAGACAACATCACTTTGCGCCCATGATAATCCGGCTTTGGAGTTGGAATTGGCGCTTGACCTTTGCTCAGCCATTGTCTTTTTCGAGAAGTATTATCAAAGTGAATCCACTTCTTATCCATCGTCAAGATATTCTCAAAAAAATGGCTTCTTTTCGACTTCTGGAGCAAGATATGGCTGATCGGAACGCGTGCTCCCAGATTCTCAACACTCAATTGATGTGGAACCCATTGTCCATTACGATTTGTCTTTCCAATTATTTCCCTAATGGCGTACAATTGTTGAATTGAAGATGTTTGGCAAGTTCTCGTGTTGTTTGCATTGGATCAGCTTCAATTCATTGTTGTCGATGGCTGTGGCACGATGTCCATGCGATTCGTCTTCAAGGGATTCATTACCATCTCGGAATTGGGCAAACCAGAGCTGGCATGATCTTTCGGTGATAACCTGTTCTCCAAAGGCGGAACAGAGATCACGATGTGAATCAGCAGCGTTTTTGCCCATTTTGCAGTCATAGAGAAGACACGTGCGCAGAACATACTTTTGATCCACCATGATCTAAAGCAAAAATCAATTAAAAAGTGAAAGCTCTGACTTTGAAAAAATGCGAAAATAAAGTAAATATCCAAGAGTACAAATGCACAAAAGAACATCAAATAAGCTCTTCAGATTAAAAAATAAGAACATTTTATATCGACCGAAATTTCTTTTGCACCAACCTAATACCAGTACCAACTTTCAAGTTACCAATCTAATATTACAGTATTTTCTCTAATAGTAGTGCACCCTGAGCGTCACCTAAATTGCTCGAAATCTCGAGAACCGCTTATCAGAACCTATCGATGTGGGATCGGAAAATGTAGCTGACGATGAGATCTAGTGGGGGATTTGAGTGTTGAGCTTCTGCAAAAGCTTGGAAACCGTAAAATCGTCACCAACTCGGCTCGCCGGGGTGCACTACTATTAGAGAAAATACGGTAACCTTAGAACTCACACGACTAGAAATCTGCAAAAAAAAATTGTTTATCACTTTCAAACTACACCAACAGTTTTCAATAAGTTTCTAATTTTGATATAAATATTTTTGCAATAAAAAAGCGAGCATAGAAACTTTTTTCGAAGAGCAACGAATCTAAAGCATAAGTCGAAATCTAAAGGAGCTATTTAAAAACAATAATAAGCAATAAATTCTGTGAAAGGTTGGGTATCTTTTGGCTATAAACATTTATGAAACCAAATCAACCGAGAGCTTTTAGCGAGAACGTTAAAAAAAACAGAAATTTCGTGGAATACTTTATAAATCAACGTCAGATCAGATATTGATTTATCAGATGAGATATTGATTGATACTGAAGCTTTGTTTCAAGAGAAAGCTAATGCTCATTTTCTTTCTTGAAACAATAGGTTTTTGCTCTTTTCTCTTGAATAATAATGAGTCGCTTTTTTAAATAATAATGAGTCGCTTTTTACGCGTAAAAACTAACAACAATATTGGAAAAAGCCACATAGTTGAAGGGGTTTTACAAAGCCGATCCATGCACTCGAAATATTGGGTTGGGGAGAATGAGTCGGCGCCGAAAATGAAAAAAATGTCTAAAACTTCTATTCGACTTCGTCAAATAATATGCGTTTGATGTGAGTAGAATGGTTAACTAATTCTCTACAAAATCACATTTAAAAGAAAATTCAAACAGCGCCTCCGCTCAAGAAAAAGCCATTTTTTCACAAAAACTACAAACTGTGATCTAGAAAAAACCATTGGTGGGATCTTCCTGCAAATTTGGCAACTTAAGTAATTGAATGTGCTCTATCTTTTTTATATAAACACCAAAGAAGGTTTATGTGAAAGAAACTGTTCAAATGATGAGTCGGACTCTTTGCCATTTTGATTAGCTGTGTTTGGGAATCCATAAAATCCCAAAAAAGAAAAGCTTTGTGGAATCTCTCAAAAGCCATTTTGTAAAGAAATAGTGGACCATTTTGATGAAACAAAACGTGTATTTAAAGAAGGTTTTATGGGTGCAAAAAGTTTCTTTAAATTTCGGCGCCGACTCATTCTCCCCAACCCAATACAAAATGACTCTTTTGAATTTTTTGAAAAATCTTTTATTTTAGAACTTTTTCAGGCATTTTAAGAAACGCACCAAATAAGGGGCGGAGATTATCTGACATTTGATAGCGCCGCCCCTTTTTCATTAACAATCTAACTTTGGGCTCAAATATCTTGGTGTTGGGCTGTCGAATTTAAATATTCTTGGTATCATTAGATGCGGCAAGTCTTTCTCTAGCGATTGGTACAAAAACTATTTCAATTGGGCAACCCAATACGAAGATATTTGAGCTCAAAGTTGGATTGTCGATGGCAAAGAGGCGGGTCGTGTTTCAAATCTCCCAAGATCGACCCTACGACCCGGTTACTATACTGGACCACCTAATATTTATTTGCTGATAACTAAGCGTAAGAAAAATAACCAAAATGAAAAATTCTCAGCAATTTTACAGTCATTAAGTCATTTCATTCCTTTAGCCATAACGAGCTCAAAGAGAAAATACGGATTTGTATATAGGCATGAAAGAGTCAAACTGAAAATCACAATCTTCTGTTTTACAGGGTGTCTCAATATTACCCAAATCAACCGCCGTTTGCCGCGCTTTTGGATTGGCTATCTTTGCTGCTTTTTTGTTTATTATGCAAATTTTGACTTTTAAAATGTTATTCAGCAGGATGGGGCGCCTGTCCACAAAGCCTGAATTGTCCAAGAGTGGTGTGAACGAAACTTTCCATATGTCATCAGCTTTAAGCACCATCAAGCCCCGATTTAAATCTGATGGCTTACCCAGTCTGGAGTGTTCTCGAAGCAAAAGTTTGCTCAAAAGCACATTCAAGTATCGATTCATTGAAAAAATCACTCCAGAAAACTTGGGCTGAACTCGCTGGGCTGAAAGCTTGGGCTGAACTCGCTGAACTTTTGGCCACCATCGACGGCTTTCCAAAACGTGCAGCCCATGGAGATATTTCGGAAAAGAAATAAAACAAATTGTTGAAAACAAGCTAGAGAATAAATTTCTTAATGTTAAACTTTGTTTTTTCGATGAAAAGATTTTTAAACCGTGAGTTTTATTGGTTCGGGTAATTTTGGGGCACCATGTAGTTACAGATCGACTTACAGAGTTACAGAGTTACAGAGCCACAAAAAGTGCCCCTTACATTCTTTGGCCCTAGTTTAGTCTCTTCTTTATTTCTCTAGACTCATCACTTTTACACCCATTCCCAGAGTAATGAAGTTTTTTCCTCTAATTTGATCAATCTTGAAAATTCTTTAATAAAAAACTTTGTGAAGTTTGTGAACAAACTCAACTTTAATTATCATCGCATTAAAAGGATTTTGTAATAGAATGAAATGCATAACGATTGCCTTACAAAACGCTAAATCAAAGAACTTGATGTGGTTGTTTTTCTATAAGATTTGCAGGTCTGATCACGCTTGCACGCTTGTGCAGCCACCCATGGAGATATTTTCAAGAAAAGATAAACCAAAATTGTTGAAAGCAATCTAGAGAATAAATTTGTTAATGTTAATTTTTGTTTTTTTTAATGGGATGTTCTTGTTTAGAAGTTGATCTAATTGTAAGCTCTAATACAAAAACGTTTTGGATTTATGCCAAAAACCGACTCGCCAAAAAAGCATTTAAATAGCATGAACAAGCCTTATTGCTAGCTCTAGCTATTGAGTTTTATCACAAAAGGACTCTTCTGTCTTTTCCCTACTTTTTATGAGCCCACCGCCTTTTTCACTTTCAAGTTTTTGAGCATCTTTAGCTATTGGGTTGGGGAGAATGAGTCGGAAAATTTAAAGAAACTTTTTGCACCCATAAAACCTTCTTTAAATACGCGTTTTGTTTCATCAAAATGGTCCACTATTTCTCTACAAAATGGCTTTTGAGAGATTCCACAAAGCTTTTCTTTTTTGGGATTTTATGGATTCCCAAACACAGCTAATCAAAATGACAAAAAGTCCGACTCATTGCTTGAACAGTTTCTTCCACATAAACCTCCTTTGGTGTTTATATAAAAAAGATAGAGCACACTCAATTACATAAGTTACCAAATTTTCAGGAAGATCCCTCCCAACCGTTTACTCTAGATGACAGTTTATCGATTTTGTGAAAAAATGATCCTTTGTTGAGTTGAGGCGCTGTTTGAGTTCTCTTTTAAATATTATTTTGTAGAGAATTAGTTACCCTTCTACGGATATCAAACGCATATCATTTGACAAAGTCTGCTATAAGTTTTAGAAATTTCTTTGATTTTCGGCGATTCCGAAATTCGGCGATTTTCGGCGATTTCGGCGAAATTTCTTTGATTTTTCTTTGACTCATTCTCCCCAACCCAATACAATTGCTTTAGTGACTTTTTCTTTTTGGCTACATTGAACTTTACGGTTAAAAAATTCAAAATTAAACGTCGAATTTCTTTTTGGTTTAAAAATTTTGGTACTTTGGTGGTTGGGGAGAGGCACCTAAATTTTTCAGTTTTTTATTTCTCTAGGGGTAAACGAGAGCGCTAAACACGAACGCTAAACACGCTAAACCACTAAACACAAAAACTTTTCATAAAAAAATTCTTGTTAAAGTCATAAATGTGAATATTCATCGCATAGCCATATTCATATGAACACTAATTTATGCAACAATGTATTGGAAGTTCACTGACTTTAGTTTTCAAATTTTTCATAGAGAATCTTTATTGACATGTGCTTAAAAAATGATTTCATTAATAGATTTCATTAATAGCTTTCATTAATATTGGGTTGGTGAATGGAAAACTGCGGGCTATTGTCATATGTGACAGTTTGAGCACTTTCTTCAAAAGAAACCCATTTTGGTGTCAATGGAAAAGTTGTAGAGAACCAAAAATTAAGCCTATATCCAAATTTTCAGAACGATTCAAAAACTGGTTTTCAAGAAATGCGAAAGTTACGAATTTTCACAAAACTTGCAACAAAACTTGCATTTTAAGCGAAACTACTAAGTGTATCTTTTTGGAAATTTGTCTATAAGCCTAATTTTTGATTCTCTACAACTTTTCTATTGACACCAAAATGGGTTTCTTTTGAAGAAAGTGCTCAAACTGGGATCTCCAGTCTCCATCTCCAGTCCTCTATTTTTGAGTCTCACACTTGTCTCACACACAAACCAAAATCCTACTACGAAAGAGGAATCCGCAAATTGCCTGTAAAATGGGCAGAAGTCGTCAATAATAATGGAAATTATTTGGAATGAATTGATGGTTTTATGTTCAATAAATTTTAGTTCAAAGTCCCGCAGTTTTCAATTCACCAACCCAATAGTTTAAGTTTGAAAAACTTTATTTCATGACCTTGTTTGATAGTTTAAACGTGATTTATTTTTAAAAAAATAATACAAAGCAACAAACAAGCACGTATAAACACTTATGAAAATTTATAAAAACAAGAAAATTTATTAAATACTAAAAAATTTTTTTACAAAAAGCAAAAGTTTTACCCAAGTCCGGGCTCAAACCAGGGCCAAAAAGCCTAGCGATTATTTTGAGAGCCTAGCGCGCTTACCACTTGGCCACAATGACGTACCTTTGATGAACGCAAGATCGCTTGATACTCGCGCGGTCAGAGAAATAGCGCAACACGCAAAAACTGCTTTTTTTTTTTTACACAAAAACTTCAAACGGATTTAAATCGAAATTTTGAACCCATCACATAAAAATGGCGTAGATATTCGGGATCAGCGAAAAATTTGCTACAAAATAGGCTAGGTCGCACGTTGAAATTCGATGGTAAATAAACAATGATCCCTAGTAAGGAAGTGAGGAAATAAAAAATTTAGGTGGCTCCTCCAAACAAAATGTGATGCATTCAAAGTACCAAAATTTGTCCCCTCATTATTTTTGTGTTTTTTTTGTGCATAACTATGCATAGTAAAGGATAAAAACTGATTTTGAATGTATTTTGGAAGTTTAAAGTTCAATTTAGCCTTCGTTTTTGTTCTACAATCAACTTTTGGGATATTTTCTTGATGGATCATGTGGCTTATTTGGACCTAGCGCTTCCCGTTGGCTTAGCTGAGAATGATTACGAAACGATTTCTCACTTCAGTGGTTTGATATTTTTCTAGATATTCTAGCACTTATTTTTTTTAGATTACCGCAACATCAACATTATTAATGTCTACAACAATATTCAAGTGAGAGAGTTGCCGTGCACTCGACCACCAGAAGCTCCACATGTTTGTGTATGACGTTCAGCGATTAATAAAATGTTTTAGACAAACTTCTTGAAGTTCAAATTCTTTCAAAAACTTTTTCAGACACTTCAACGTGGTTCTTGGTCAACGACGAGAATGAAGCACAAAGTTAGTAATGTTATTATCCGCTTTCAAGTTAAAATTCAGAGTTTTCTCATCAGCTACACTGTGTTGTATATCCTTTTCTATGCAAACACTTGGACACTTGTTCATTTGGATAGTAGCAAGAGCAGGTTTAGTGAAGTACATTTTAAAAAAAGCTTTCTCTTCCAGCCTCTGGAACAGCCTTTTCTCAAAAATTCATACTATCTACGGAATTCTACTTTTTCTCACCTACATTGCTTTCACTTCGATCGGTATTGCGGGAATTTTACTGAAAAAAGCGAAATTCATGTTCACCTTTATCGTTTATCTGGTGAGGAATTGGAAAATTATTTTCAAGAAACGTCACCGAATAGAATTTTCTCCTTTATAGGCTATCATCATCTTTATTTGTCTTCCACATATGGGCTATGATGTGTCGGAGAGTGGCGGCTTGTTCACCCAGTTATCGATTGTGCTATTCATGATGAACTTGTGCCATTTCTTATGGTGGCTTAGTTGCCTATTTTTATTTCTTTTTCATTTTCGTCGTTTGCAAGCTTGTCGTAAATGTTATTGATACGTATTGGAAAGATCAACTGTTGTGATGGTATTTGTGATTAAAAGTTTCGGGTACATAAAGTACCGAACAGAATAATATCCTCGCAAAAATCCCATCCTCAAGCCCTTTTTTCGGTATTTAAACATGGGAGTTACCCCGAACACCATCTATATTCTGAAAGCTCAATTCAAGATCTAGCGAATGGTATATTTTGTATTTTAGTTTAGATCAGTTTTTGAAGCATTTCAGCCCTTCAAGGATGACCACTGAAAATTCAGCAAAAAATTCAAAAAATTCAACTTTCAGAATGAATTTTTCTCTATGATAGCGAGCTCCAATCGTTTCGAAACCACGTTTTTCGAATTCCTCGCTAAATTTTGCGCTAGAAACCGGTTTTAACAGGTTTTAACAGGTTCTAACCGGTTTTAACAGGTTTCCATCCGCAAAATGACGTTAAAACGGGCGCTTCCACCAAATGATCGTATCGGTTTTTTTTGGAAGACTCAACTTATGCATATTTGTTTTTTTATGTCTTCTCTTTATTATTGACTTATTTTAATAGTTAATTTTGCTTAATTTAGCCATGGGAAAGCGTAAGGGATCTAAGGATTTAGACGAGCGAAATCAGCAAGCGATCATCAACGGAAAGAGTCAAGGAAGATCACTTGCCGAGCTTGCTAAACAATTTGGAGACGCTTCGACGTTTCGACGCTTCGACGTTTCGACGCTTCGACGTTTCGACGTTTCGACGCTTCGACGTTTCGACGCCATTTCGCGGATGGAAACCTGTTAAAACTATGATAGCGAGCTCCAATCATTCCGAAACCACGTTTTTCGAATTCCTCGTTAAATTTTGCCCTAGAAAAAGCGGTTCTTAACCGGTCAATCGAGCGTCTATGGCGATCTGCCAAATGGAGAAAGAAGAAGCTTTTCGGCACAGCATGTCATTTCCTTTTGAGCTACCTCGCTGAATTCATGATCCGACAAGAAATGGGGAAGGACGATTTCTACGAATGATTGTTGCTACGGCATGAATTCCTCATTGATCTTATTTTGATTTTTTTTTTAATTTTGATTAAATTGATCGATTTTTGATTATTAAATGATCAGGGGCTATTTTAACGGATTTATAACGGAAAAGTACGGCTTTTTGCTATCTAAAACCTTTTGACAGCATAGAATTTGGAAGGCGTTTAGTAGCTCAAATTTAGGTGTAGAGTTTTGGCAAAACGTGGCTTTTTTTTTCCCGGCATCACTGTAAAGTTGCTAAGAATTTTTCATTTTAGCTCAGTTTTCTTACGTTTAGTTATCAGCAAATAAAGATTAGCTTGTCCAGTTGTGAATGCACGCCTGCTTGAAGTTGTTTTCAAGTTGTTACAGCCGCCTTGAACAACTTGAACAGCATTCCTTAGAGCTTTACAATTTTATCAAACCCAATTTTCTACATACTTTTCAGGATTTCTTATTTTATTACAACTTTTCGTGTTTTTGACGTCAAACCAATTTTTTGACTTAATTTCTGTGTTTAGATTTGGTTTCTGTGAACGGCACGAAGTTTTGTCTGCGTACCAATCTTTGGTATGACTTCAAATTGGGCAAAAATACCGCTGAATCTCATCAAGACCTTTGGAAAGTATTTTGGAAGATGCTATTTCGGAAAGCCAGTGTCGGCGATGGTTTCAACGATTTCGAGAAGGAAATGAATTTTTGGGAGATGAGGACCACCGGCCTCCTACGATCGATAATGCAGTACTTAAAGGGGCGATCGAAATTGATCCTCGACAAACTACTTGCAGAAATATTTGGAATAAGCCCTCAAAAACGCGCATATATAACTGAACAACCTAACACTTTACGAAAACTACAGGGTGCGTCATAATTATTGCAACAAGATACTCAAGGCATTGCACACCAAGAAGTTTCACTGGAAGAAGATTTTTAAACAGAAATAGCTTTATTTAACAGTAACAAATAAGGAAACAAGAGATCATTCGATATGACCGCCTTTTGCCTTGATAACAGCCCTTAATCGGTTCGGATATGCCTCCACTGCGGCCCGAATGTCATCTTGAGGAGTCGCCTTCCATCCTTTGGTCAAAGACTTCCTCAAGGTCAAAGACTTCTTCAAAGAATCCAAACTTGTGTGTTTTCGAGAGCAGACATTAGCCTCTAAGATTGCCCAAATGGAAAAGTCCATCACATTGAGGCCATTCATCCTTGGTGATCACTGAGGGAAAGTTGGCCACACACCAGTCCTGAACCATCTTCTTCGTGTGAGCGGGAGCTCCATCTTGCATGAAGATCCAATTTTGATTGTTATTGGCTTTAGATGCCCATGACATCACATTCTTGACATCACAAACGGTCTTTGAACTCTTGTTGCAATAATTATGACGCACCCTGTAAATATTCAGAAAGCCTTGATCTTTTTTTAATTTTCGAATCGAAAACTGCTTGTTTATTTGAGATCACATCTGACAAAACCAATCGAAATTCGAAATCGCGAACATTTCAAATGACTTCACACCCAATAAACTCTTATCATCGCATCAATTTCCAATAGACCCCTACAAACCTGTCACTTCCTCAATTCACGGCTTTTACATGGTTCAAGCAATAAAACACTGTATCAACAAATAAAAATCACACTTCGTCTGATCCTTTTCAAGATTGTAAAAGCACGACAATTTTTGTTTGATCAATCATTCGCTGAGGTTCCTGCTTTCAAGATTGTAAAAGCACGACAATTTTTGTTTGAGCAATCATTCGCTGAGATTCCTGCTTTGAAATGCACCAAAAAGCTATAGTTCTCCTATTTTTGCTTTTCAATACAAGTTTTGGTAAGTTGGACGCAAAAAAAAAACAGAAAGCATTCGTTTCAGCCTTTGACACATGTTATGTATTGTTCGTGATCGATGGCTCAAGTTATTGGGTTTGTTTTGAGAAGCGTTCAATTAGTAGAGTGTGTTCCTCGCAAGTAATGCCTTTTTTAAAACGCACCCTTAGGAAAAATTACCGTCCTTTTAGCGAAAAATCACGAGCGCCGCCTTATATACGACTCCTTTTAAAGATATTCAATCGTTCAACTGATTTGGTGGCAAATTCCCTTCAAATGTAAAGATATTCAATTTACTCGACGTGTAAAGAGGATTACTCGTAGTGATTCATTACTCGTAGACCAAAAACGCCGATTAATCGAGTAGAGATTGCTCATGCAAATTTTACTCGAGTAATTACTTACTCGCGAGGAACACACTCTATCAATTAGGCTCAATTCAATTAGCGTTCAAATAGCGTTCAATCTAAAATTAGGCTTCACGAATTTACATAAATACAAAGAATTTAGAATACAAAGAATCTAGAATACGAAGAAAAACTTTGCCTTTTGATTTCTATCTATCGCAGAGTTCTGGTCTCTTAAAAATTGGGTTGCAAGATTTTTTTGAAGAGGCAGCTCCAGTGATAGCTCAGCCGTTTGTAAATAAAAGAAGAGCTTTATGTGCCTTTCGTACAAATCCTAACAATCTCGTAAGTACTCTAATATAACACAATTCAGCCATCTTTCCGCGGTGAGATCACCTCAATCGCCACCACAGGAAATATCCTTTATTCATCGAGTGCCGTTTATACAAATTCGAATTTTTGGTTGTACGGAGATGGAGATCAAGATCAACCGATTCCGAATTGGTTTTACTCGGAAAAACAAGATTTTCTCGATAATGTTGCCGAAGTGGAATCGGATAAGGGACAGGAAACGATCGTGGGGTGGGTTTAGAAGAACTTCTTGTCTGTTGGCTAACACCAACACGAACTGTTGGCCAACACCAACACGAAAAGTCAGCTTGACTTCAAAAAAGCTCAGCTCTTAACCTATCCCTTGTCAGCTCTTTGAAAGTATTTTTCTAAGAAACCAGCTAAATCATCTAAGAAATCAGCTAAATCAATAAAAAGTTTAGCGCAACAGCCAAGCTTAACCGATGGGAAATCCACAATGCTGTGATCGTTCTCTACACAGCTAGGTAGCACAGAGTTTGAACTTGAATCTCTTACCAAATTTTCAGCCCTCAAAATCTGATCCGGATTGCCGGATCCAATTACACTGAACAATATCGTACACTGGCTATTCATGTGAATGGTTTTTACTTGATTATTGAAATTGAATTCCATTGTTTTTAGATGGAGTTGATATGAGTCCAATCTCGGGTTATTCAAGTCCACAAATGTCCGATTTTGAGAATATCGTTGAGCTGATTGCCGATGTTTGTCGGCAATTGCCAACAGAAGGGGTAGGTGAATATTGAAAGCTGACTTGATAAGATTTGTTGTTTGAAAATCAACACTTCTTTTTAAGCCAACCACTTCCGAGCTGCCTACCACTGCTACATCGTCATCGTCTGCTACATCGTCGCCGTCAACTAGTCCTTAGTAACATTACTGCACTAATATTTAATTTCAAACAGTTCTTCTCAAAAGCAAGCTTTAGTTTCCCAACCCAAACCACAAGTACTCAAAGCGAAACGCCAACAACGTGAGATTTTTTATTATTAGTGTTAAATAGAGCTAGCTGAGTGTAGCTCAAGCTCAAGCTCAAGCTCAAGCTCAAGCTAAGTGCAGCTCAAGCTCAAGCTGAGTGCAGCTCAAGCTCGAGCTGAGTGCAGCTCAAGCTCAAGCTGAGTGCAGCTCAAGCTCAAGCTGAGTGCAGCTCAAGCTGAGTGTAGCTCAAGCTGAGTGTAGCTCAAGCTCAAGCTGAGTGCAGCTCAAGCTCAAGCTGAGTGTAGCTCAAGCTCAAGCTGAGTGTAGCTCAAGCTCAAGCTGAGTGTAGCTCAAGCTCAAGCTGAGTGTAGCTCAAGCTCAAGCTGAGTGCAGCTAGACTCCTCGTGAAGTTCAACTTTAAATTTAACCATTCTGTACGGAAGAACTATACAATATTACATTTTGCAAGACAAGATCTAAATTAAGTTTTATGCTAAATTTTAAGTTTATCTTTGGATACAGTATAGGTTGCAAATTTTAGGATGACAGGGACTACTGGAGAAACGACAGACACCACAGGAACGACGGCGACTGTTGGATCAACATCAACTCCTTGGGAAGACATCACTGCAACGACTGAATCTTTTGAAACAACTGTAAGTCGTTGTCTATTGTTATACATTTTGACTAAGCTCAACTTATTTAAGGGATCAACAAGTGCATCAACAGAAAGTGCTGGAACAACACAAACTGCATCAACCACATCATCAGATTTTTTTGTCTAACTATTAAATTTTGAAGTTTATTCCAATTGTGCAATAAATTATTTTACAAAGATGTAAAAATCTAATAATCTTTTGGGGCCATTGGGGAAACGGTGAGCGAGAAGGTGCGAATCTCTTGCGGGTTCAGAGTGACTGTTGTGGCTGAAATGTGTTGTAAAAGAGAAATTGAGTAAACTGTAATTCATAAATCAAGTCATAAATTCTATAAAAAGTATTCACTTAAACAGAAAAACTTACACTTTCCGGTGGAATTTTTATTTCCTCCGAGCAGCAACTCTTGCACCGATTGAATCGTGAACCCGGTGAAGAGATTCTAAAGAAAAATTTTTGAATAAATACTTTAACAAGTTGAGAACTTGACTAGTAAATTAAAATGTGAACAGCTATAGTTTCTTGGGGCATAGTTCATACCAAGACATAGTTCATACCGAGAAATCGATAGTGGCTGGTTGTGAAAGGGATGGATCCTCATTTGCTTGGAAGATATGCTCCAATCTCATCAAGATTCCATCGCTTCTCTTCTCCAACGTCAACAAGTTCACATTGGCTGGAAGGTCGCGCTTGAGACCAGCAAACTGAAATCAATTGTATTTCTTGTCTGACAAGATCTGACAATAAGATAGTTAACATTAGCAAGTCTTGATCTGATTCAAAAGCCTAATTCTTGTTGATCTAGTTACCTTGGTTTTGGTTGCTTGTCGGTAAGCAGCAGGATCGGCAACGGTCGCATAGGCGGCGATCGGACGATGGAAAAGATTGACGGCGAGCGGGCGATGGGTTGATGCTGATGGCTAAAATGAAAAGTCAGCTTTTGAAGAACCCCGGAGAATCATGACTTTGACGATATCTAGGTTGCGGCAAAATTATGGAACTAACTTTGCAGTCAGCTGTTTCGCGTTGTGTGTTTTTGCATTTGTTTTGTATTGTTTTGTATTGTTTTGTTAAGTATTATTAAACGCTCTGTTATTAGATATGAAAAGCAAAGAGGACTTGCTCCCGGCGATAATTCGATTATTTGAGGAAGGAAAACGAGTGATGGAGATTGCCGATCTTTTGAAAGATCTTTCGGTCATTCCAAAAGCCATCAAACGTTACAAAGAGACGAGAAACAACGACAATCGGGCTAGGAGAGGATGTCCTAAAACAGCTACCACGCTCCAGCGATGAAAGCAAGTTATTGAACGTCTTAAACGTAACCCAAGGATTGGAAAGAACTCAACTCGGAATAAAAATGGCTGTCATTGGAATCTCAGATCGCTCTGTTTGACGAATTCTTTAAAAAAGGAATCAAAGCCAGAAAAGATGTAAAAGGCTGATGGATTCTATGAAATTGAAGCGTCTTGCACCTGCTAAATCGCTAAGTGAATCGCTAAGAACTTTCCAGATTGGATCACCGTTGATTTCAGCTCACAGATTCCTAGTGAATGGCCATCGAACTCGCCTGATCCTCAACCCTCTCGATTATTTTATTTGGTTCATTCTGGAGGCAAAGACTTGTGCTAAATTCCACACATCAATCGACTCTTTGAAGCGCGACTTTGTTAATGCATGAGACTCAATTTCTTTGACTATTATCGAAAAGATTTCCAAAAGGGAATCACCGATTTTCCCAAGCGATTGAAGAAAAGTCTTTCTGCAAATGGTGGCTATTTTAAGATTTAAAAATTGTTATATTGTAATTAATTTGTTTTTTTAATTTTATGAATAAATTGTTGGCCGTTGCGAAAATTTACGATTAAGGAGTTTCCATTAATTGTTGTTCCATAATTTTGCCGCAGTCTATAGCTTTGTTTATCCATAAATTAACCGTATTCTTTTAGGCCATTATGATAAAGAGTTCAACCAACCGCCGGTTCATCGAAAAGAACCCAATGTTGTCCACGAACAACTAATCCCTTTCCGTCTTTTCCAGGCTCATCCAAAGCTTCATCAACTCCGAAATGATCATCGTGGAAACAACGACGATGAAGCTAAACAATACAAGGTATTATTTTCCTTTAAGATCTTATCTCTTTGTATAGCTTAGGCAATTTGTACCATCAATTCAAGCGCTCCATTCCTGGCCATTCCTCCTTGGGCACGATCGGTCAGCACAGTCAATTGATTTGTGTTATCTTTCATGAAGATCCGGTTGACGACTGGGTAATAGTTTCCGGCAATTGGCTCAGTGTCCTCATATTGGAATTGTGGATAGGAGTCCCATCTGAGTGGTTTTATAAAAGAGCTAATTCTCATTGAAATATTAGATCTATTTAACAACTAGACTAACAACTAGAGATTTGATAGAGCTTTTGCAGCAAACTAGAGATCTCTCATAGAGCTCAAGCAAACTTTTTAGCACAAACGTTCTCTGGAGCACTTGTCTTCCGCTTGCATCCGTCCAAAAGAGTCCATTTGTTTTGATATCCGTTGTGTATCGAGTGATGATCTCTTTTCCGATTGGGTTGCTAAAAATTACTAGATTCGTAACTTATGGATGTCATCTTGTACTAAAAAATCTATCAAAATCCTCCAAAATCCTCCAAAATCCTTCAAAATCCTCCAAAATCCCTAAAATCCTTTAAAATTTTTCGAAACAGTAGGAAAAATCATAACTTCAGCTTTCGTTTTAACTTGAACCAGGTTTAAAGGGATACTGTACTTCTTAAATACCGTATTTTCTCTAATAGTACCCCTCTAATAATAGTGTACCTCGCCGAGCCGAGTTGGTGACTATTTTACGGCTTTCAAAGTTCTAACAGAAGCTCAACACTCAAATCCCCCATAAGATCTCATCGTCAGCTACATTTTCCGACCCCACATCGATAGGTTCTGATAAGCGCTTTTCAAGATTTCGAGCAATTTAGGCGAAGCTTAGGGTGCACTACTATTAGAGAAAATACGGTATCTAGCCAAAGATATTTCAATCAAACCTGTGAGCCAGGTTCTAGCAGGGACTTTATGCAAGTCAAGCCAGTAATAAGGCAAATAATACCGTATTTTCTCTAATAGTAGTGCACCGCGCTGAGCCGAGTTAGTGACTATTTTACGGCTTTCAAAGTTCTAACAGAAGCTCAACACTCAAATCCCCCACAAGATCTCATCGTCAGCTACATTTTCCGACCCCACATCGATAGGTTCTGATAAGCGCTTTTCGAGATTTCGAGCAATTTAGGCGAAGCTTAGGGTGCACTACTATTAGAGAGAATACGGTAATTAAAATGGCTTAGTTTTTTTTAATTGAAGATTTTTGTTTACTTTATATTTTGCTAAACTCTCTTGCCTGTTTTCTTTCGGAATCGGTCCGATGACCCAATCGAATTCAATTTGTGGCTGTCCAGTGTAGAGGCGAATCGTCTGATAAGCCCAGTCGGTCACCTTTTTGCCTCACCTCTTGCACCGAGACGCCCTAAAAGTGTCGCCAGTAAAAATTTGAACGAGACTTTACGAATGTTTTTGGAATAATAAAAGTTCAAAAAAAGAGCTTTCTAAGAGAATCGCTAGATAGATTGAATCTCAAATGAAATATGTTTATTGTTTAACAGCACAGCTATGCAGTGATATAAAACCAGGGTCGCTCCAAGATGGTACGACCTTTTATACGCGCCCCGCCCCCTTTGCCATTGACAATCGAACTTTGAGCTCAAATTTCTTGGTGTTGGGCTGTTCAATTGGAATAGTTTTCTTACCATTCGATAGAGAAAGACTTGGCGCATCTAATGAAACCAAGAATATCTAAATTGAACAGTCTAACACCAAGATATTTGGGCTCAAAGTTAGACGACCAATCTAACTTTGCCAATGGCAATCTAGCTTTGCCAATAACTGGATCTGCGCTTGTTCAGAACTTGTAAATGTCACACTGCAAATCCAACCTTGACAACGGTAGTAGTAATTGATGTGCTCAAAGTTTTCGTCGTTTGAGCAGCTGGCCGGAAAATGTAGGCACCAGAGGGTTGAGCAGAGTTGGCACTGCTCTAAACAACAAACAGACTCTTTAAAATTTTACAAAAGCTTTAAATAGGCACTGATTTAGATTTAATATGCTAGTTTTGCATAGATTTGCATAGATTATCTTCTTTTACCTCATAATAGAGAAACTCTTGCTTCAAATTGCGACGAGTTCCCGATTTCTTGTTTTGAACCGAAGACAAGTAGCCGTTTGCGTCGAATTGAAGAGAAACATACTAAACAAAAGATTCTTTTGGGATTCTTTTTGGGATTTAAGATCATTTAAGACTAGAGCTTACATCGTTTTCGATCGAAACCGTATCAGCTTCACTTGGTTGAATCACTTTTTCCGGGTAGGCAAGTTCCGCGTTGCTTTGTTTTGGTGGCCTAGAAAACGATGAGCTTTGGCTCAAATAAGCTTTGGCTCAAATAAGCTTTGGCTCAAATAAGCTTTGGCTCAAATAAGCTTTGGCTCAAATAAGCTTTGGCTCAAATAAGCTTTGGCTCAAATAAGCTTTGGCTCAAATAAGCTTTGGCTCAAATAAGCTTTGGCTCAAATAAGCTTTGGCTCAAGCTTTAAAATGCTTAATGCTACGGTTTTCTAAATTTCTACTGCTCAAAGAAAACCATTCTTGCACCTTCCAGACAGTCCACTTCCAGAAACGAAATAAGTCCTGAAACCGGCTGGATCTAGTTGGACGGGAATGTAGAGCTCATATGGGGCAATGTTGGCCGAGGATAAAGGAGGAATCGAGAACGTTGGAACAATCTAAAAGTAAATTTATTGGTCTTGAAATTTTCCAATAAATCTTACTTGCAATAAGCACTTACTTGCACTTTGACGGCAGCTCCAGTATCATCGGCGACTGAGGCGATTGGGTGATAGAAAGGAACTCGAACGAACGAGCTCACAGTTCTGCCGATTGGATTGAATACGGTAACGGCATAGCTTCCAGATTTTCTAAAAAATTGTAGCTGATCAATGAAAAATTGGTTTAAAGTTGTTGCTGATAATATGAAGTGCAAATTTTGTTTTCCTGTGCTCTCAATATTCTTGTAACTGTAAAATTTCTAACAGTTAAATTTCTAACAATTTCTAACACTCAGAGTATTGAGATTTGTTTCCTGCTTAGCTGGTTTATCAATTTCTTTTTTTCCTAAACCCACTGGCTGACATCACAAACAGTCTCGTTACTCAAAAGGCACAAAGTGTAAGTGGGTGGGGTTCCGGTTGAGGACTTCTTCACAGCATCGTTGATCATCGTCTAACATTTTAAATTATAATCTGTTGATTCTATTATATTAGGTACATGCATAAGAAATGCGAATTTCATAGAATTCGACATTTTCATAAATTTCCAACGATAGAAACCTGATGTTATGAACTAGAATCGATGAATGTTATAAACTATTTGAAAGTCGTAAATCTCCTCTACAAAATAGGCTAAAACGTGTCTCAATTGATCGAAGCATTGAAGAAATTTCGAGGGCGAAATGCTTACCGTAAATACTGTAATAGTACCCCACCCCCCTCGTACAGTCACGTAGTCGCAAAAGTTTTTTAGTATTTCATTGCTTTTCAAAGCGCCCGTACTTTCAAAAAAATGCGTCTTTGGTATCAAAAAATAGCCGAAATTCAGGGCTATTTTTTGATACCTAAGCGCGCATTATAGCATAAACCAGTGTCGAGAAAAACTCGTTCAAAGCTCGACTACGCAACACTCCGCACCGTCATTATGGGGCTGGGGTACTATTACAGGATTTACGGTATGTTCTACCTCTATATCCTATTGAAATCTGGAACTCATTTGACTCAATATTACAATGAAAAAATGGCAAGTTCTTTGCAGGAATCCTATGATGCAAAGCTCAAGGTTAGCGCTTATTGTGGATTTTTCTACTTGTCTTAATTCAGGACATTACTACTAACTCTTCGGCTCAATATGTCGCCAAAAAACGCCACAAAATGGGGAGGTATAACGGTAAAGTACCATTATTATAATATAATATAATAGAAATTATAATCTACTATATTAAAAGGAACTAAGACGTCTGTCTGTCCCTCTGTCTGCCCGTCTATCTGTCCGTCTGCCTGCCCGTCTGTCTGTGAGCGCTACTCCTCAGCTCCCAGAGGACCGTTTGCAATGAATTTTGCGCCGTTGAATAGGGAATTCAATGTAGTTGCGCAACGTGCTTTTGGATTTTTTAAAAAGCAAAATTGGAGTCGTATACGGGGGTCGAACCCGGATCGTATGGGCGATAGACCGGCGCGTTATCCACTGCGCCATGGGGACAAAAGCCGTTCTTGCCCAAAAAATCCGGAAAAACAGTTTCCCGGCTGGTCTTAGATAGTCGGGCCTCTCAGGATCCTCAAGGGCAGCACAGACAGCCCTTGAGAGGAAAGGGCGCGGGAAAGTATCGAATTCAATGTACCCTCATGGCGGATTGCCAGAGCGTCTGTCCCCAAATCCGAAGCTACGGGTTCGACCCTGCCTGCAGTCATTGTTTTCACCGCAGCCAACTTAATGCATTGCTCTTACCACGTTCTAGTTGAACTTTCAATAAATCTGAGCCTTATTTATGTCAAGTAGATCCAAGCAAAGTCTCTTTGCTTCTTGCCCAAAACATCCAGAAAAACCCGCCGTTAAAAGGGTTTTCCGGCTGGTATAATATATAATATAATAAATTCATAAGCTTAGCCCACCTCAAGCTGTCTCACTCCCTTGTCCAAGCGCTGTTGGTAGTCGTAAGTGACCACTTGCTTGGCTGTTCCACTAAAAATCTGGTATTGATAACTGATGACTCAGTCCTGCGTATTTAACGAATGAATTTTTGTTTACCTGACTCCATCATGATGTTGTACAAGTCCGCTGGCTCTCTTTGCTGTTTCCAAAGCGGCATCGTCGTTCAAATTAAAGTGAGCGGTCAGTTGTTTGCCCAACTATAACAAACTATGTAAATGGTTTGTCAACGCATTTTTTTTGCTAGCTTCTTTTCCATTCATTTCTTTACTTTATTATCTAGTATTCTCACTGAACTAATTAATTGAATTATTACTTTTTTTGTATACTTACATTGAGATACGAACTAGCTTGACGAATCATTCCTTTGAAAGCCGGTCTTGAGGTGAAATACCCAGTCCAGAAGCTGTGATCACCAGAAGCATATCTAAAAAATAGGTGAAAAAGGCTGGCTGGCTGGCTGGCATGCAATTTTAAAGGTTCAAATTTACATACGGAAAGAAATCGTCTTGTTTTGATCCCCAAATGGTCGGTGTTGCTTGGAGAGCATTCGCGTAACAGGCTGGAGTCGAGTACTGGACGTTCATTCCAAAGCTTGGCTGAAACTAGGTACTTGCTAATGGCTGTACTTGTACTAGATTGTTTTAAAATCACATTAGCATTGATGTATGCAACGAGCTTGTCGAGATTTCGGTACCACTTGTTGGCTTGTTGATAGTTGAAATCGTTGCCCATCGTCAACAAGACGTTGTTCGTTCGATAGTGAGAAGCCTAGATGAACATAAAAAAATAGAAACTCTAATGACAGTAATATCTTTCTAGCAAAAAACACTATCTTTACTTACCCTAAATACTCTAATAGAAGCCCCCTATCGGAGCGTCGCGTAGCGTAGTTTACTCTCAAATAAACGGTCATATCTCGATACTAGTACGTTTATTTCTGCGGACTTTGGTATCAAATTAAAGTAGAGAGGATGGGTGATTTTTTGAGATATAACACATATATTTTTAGCATTAAACAGCGCTTAGAAAAAAATAATGAAAAATCGGCTTTTTTTGCCACTTTTCTTTTGCCTTTTTGACACAACAAAAAGCCGATTTTTCATCTTTTTTCCATCTTTTTTTCTAAGCCCTGGTTAATGCTAAAAATATGTGTTATATCTCAAAAAATCACCCATCCTCTCTACTTTAATTTGATACCAAAGTGCGCAGAAATAAACGCACTAGTGTCGAGATATGAGCGTTTGTTTGAGAGTAAACTTAAACTACGCTACGTGACGCTCCTACAGAGAGGGGGAGGGGCACATCCGCGCGAAATAAGGCAAAAAAACGTTCTCTATCAGAATTTCACGTTAAGTATCCATTCGACGCAGAAAATTGTGCTGAATCGAATGGTGAAGAAATTATCGAAATCCGTCTGACTCGATTTTTTAAAATCGCGTTTTATCGAAAAATCGCACTTTTTCAATCAACTCGCTCGCCGCGACTAACTTTCGGCGGCTCGTTTTCAGCGTGGTCGAAAGATTGCGCCCTCGAAACCGATAACTTTTGTGTGGACGTGTACAAAGATCATTTTGATACCAAAAAAACAAAAATTGACCAACTCTGCGAAGACTTGATGCCTTTTTAAGTTAAAAATGACGTTTTGCGACTTTCTGCCCACTAAAACGTGGACAATCGGGGGAGCTTCTATTAGAATATTTTCCATATTTATAATACTTATTGAAAGTACAGTTTCTACATTATTGCACTGCGTTGGGACAAATAATTTATAGTATTCGTTGTCAGTGCTCAAGTTTGGATGGTCTGTCACCTCTTCAATTTAAACCAGGCAATCGTATGGTTAGTCAAGCTTGCCATCTGACCAGTCAAGCTGATTGCCTACTTTATATTCCGACCAGGCAAAAAAAAACGCCGGGTTTTTCATGCTAAGCTAGTTTCTGTCGTCGTGGAAGAGTCGGGAGCGCGCAGAGTCGGGAGCGCGCTTGTCTACGGCCCACACGGTCCGGGTTCGACTCCCGAATGTTTCCCCCAACCTTGATTTTTTTAAATTTTCTCTAAGTGGCACAACTACAAGATATTCTAAGATTTTCTAAAGAAGTTTTAGCTTTATTGGTCAAAACACGACTGAGAAAATCCCCGTACAGACAGACAGACACTACTCTTTTATATAGATTTATTAGATTTAGATTTATTGAAGTTAGATAAAAGACTGAACCCTACAGTATTCCAATTAGTCATTAATTTTCGTAAATTGTGCACAAAAGTTACCTGTGCTTTCACTTCATCCGCAAATTGTCGAGATCGTCGGTCAACGTTTCCATCCTAAGTTGGATTATCTGATTTTTAATCAGTACAGTAAAATAACTCTTAAACTCTTCAAGTGAAAGTAAAGACATTCAGTCTAGATGACTGAGTGTTTTGTAACAAAAATTACATTGATTTCCTCATCATTACATCCAGAGTCAAAGCAAAAATTGTCTGGTGGGCCATAATGAGAATAGAAGCTTCCCGTGAAAATCGATTTTTCTAAAGCTTTTTGTAAGCAAATTTTTGACTTTTATATTAAATTGGCTGGCTTAATGGCTGGCTTAATGGCTGGCTTAATGGCTGGCTTATTGGCTGGCTTATTGGCTGGCTTATTGGCTGGCTTATTGGCTGGCTTATTGGCTGGCTTATTGGCTGGCTTAATGGCTGGCTTATTGGCTGGCTTAATGGTTGGCTTAATGGCTGGCTTATTGACTGGCTTAATGGCTGGCTTATTGGCTTAATTCAGAAATCAAAAAGAAATTCCCATACTCTGTTCATCGTTTCCGACCCAGTTGAACTCGAGATTCTTCTGAATGCGACGCTGGGTTCGGTCCAAGTAATGAATTCTGGCAAACCACAATGAAGTCATGCCCATCTACAAGAAATTTGATAATTTTTTAATAGATTTCAGTCTACAAATCAAAGCAAATCAAATCAAATCAAATACAAATCAAATTTTGCCTTATGAGTGAGTTACCTGAGCTGCAAGATTGGCGAACTCGCGGCTGTGCCCGAACGGGTCAATTTGCCAGGCTGCTTGTGGGGCGCCGCACTCTCCGAAGAGGCTTTTCAGGTGTTCATAACTAAAATAAAGGTTTTTACGAGTTTTTCTAGAGTTTTAGGCCAATTTTTCTTCGTTACCCCAATGTCATTTGATCAATAATGTCAACATAGTGAGCGGTGGCCTCATCATTTTGCACCCATCCTCCACCGATCGCCTCGGCTTGTCCTAGAAGTGAAAAGTGAGCCATTTTGTCACTTTTAAAGTTGCATAACTGGTTAAATACTTAGAAATTGAGATGTTTAATGTTTCGATGACTTTTAAGCTTATTGTATTTGACCAGTTTAGAGCTCACCCGCCACACTAACTGTACAGAGTGCGGCAGAATTATGGAAACTCAAGTTATTGAGTCTAACTCAGTTCTCGATGCCTCAAATCAAATAGCTCTTTTTTGCTAGTATATTTTGAGTTATTTGCTTGAGGAAAAACATTATTGGACAAAGGCAACTGTTTCCTAAAAGTTCTGATAATTATTTAAAGTGCAGGGAATTCCCGGCCGAATGGTGAGATTTCACGATTTTCGTAGGTGACTAGAAATTTCCCAAAGAAAAAAACCATTTCTTTGATTTAATTTCAATCTTTTATGACTACTTCTTGAATATGTTCATGTTTTTCGGCAATTGTAACCATAAATAGAATCTTAGAACGATTCGTAGTGGCCGGGAATTTAGTTGAAACAGAGCAATAACGAAACAGTTGAAACAGTAAACAGTAAACAGTTAGTTGTTTTTTATTTACTCTATCAAACAGCATTCACCCACCTGCTGCCACCAATTTCTGCCATCTTGCTAGAATACTCGAGTTTCGACTCTCCACCCATCGCATGAAGAAACCAGTTTCAGCAAAAGAGAATCTAGATTTTCAAATTCTTTTCAAATTTCGCGATTCCTTAATTCCCAATTCCAATTTAAATCCAATTTCAAATCCAATTCCAATTCCAATTTAATTCCAATCCCAAGTTAATTCCAATTTCAATTTAATTCCAATTCCAATTGAAGGCTGTAGCTTGTAAGCTTACCTCCTTGTTGAGTCTTTTTCCAACTCTTGCAACACTGTGTCGTAGATGTATTGAACTTCTGAAAAAACAAGCTTAGAGAATTTCAGCAGTCACACCTCTCTCATAGTACTGATCAACGGTGATCAGCCATCCCAAATCGTCGTGACTGTGGCAAATCAAGTGAACATTCAAAACATTCGGATCAGTGGATACTGGGTTACAATTCTAAAGTTTTTTTTGTTAAAATCGATCACCCTAGAACTGTCTATTGTTAAAATTGATCTGTTTACAGATTCTTAACTTGTCTATTACACCAAATAACGATAAAGTAAATGAAAATTAGCTCTGACAAGTAACTTTTACTCATTAAAATCAAACTATTCATCAAATAAAACTTTGATTCTTGAAAGAAAACTGTAAAACTTTGTAAAACTTGATCTAATACAGTTCCAATACGGTTCCAATACGGTTCCAATACGATTCCTATTTTGATCTAATACAGCTCCAATACAGTTTCAATACGGTTCCTATTTTGATCTAATACAGTTCCAATACGGTTCCAATACGGTTTCCAATACAACTTGGATTTTCTAAAGTTTCAAACGTTTAATAGCAAAGTTTAACTTTCAAAATTCCTTACATCCCAAGAGCAACATCTCGCCAACGCCAAACAAACCGCTAATAACCCGAGCCTCCTCATGTGACCTCTAAAAAAGTTCAAAAATAATTTCTGTACATGTGGTCAAATAAAAATACTTCTAAATTTTGATAAGAACTTCAGGAATTCGCTTTATATCCAGCGTGGCCAGTGGCACTCGTAAATTTATCAGCGAAACCGAAAGCTCTGATAACTGCTTTCACCTTTCAGAAAATTGTTGTGAATTGGGAGAAGGTGAAAAACTTTCAGGAGTCAGTGTTACATGGTTCAACGCTGAAAGGAGAGTTTGTCAAAATTTGCAATTTACAATACAATCCAATACTACAATATGCAATACAATACAATACAGTTTGTCAATTATGACTTCTACTTGTAGATCCAATAGCTATTATAGATATTGGTTTGGCTGGAAAGTATAAATGAATTTTCGTATAAATGAATGAATAAATGAATAATGATTTGAATAATTAACCGATCAACGTGTGATTTTCTTTAAATAAGAATGATTAACCATTTCATTTAGCTCATTTTTAGGCAAATTTGAGTCAAATTTGAGTCAATTTGAGTCAAATTTGAGTCAAATTTGAATCAATTTGAGTCAATTTGAGTCAAATCTCGACAGGAATTCTTGTTTTTCTCAAAAATCTTTACAATGAACATAGAATGAAAATGGCTTAGTGAAGTTTTATGAAAATTTGTCTATCTGCTTAACTTTTCATTCTCTATCTTTTATCTTTTGAAACAAAAAAAAGATTTCTGCGACAAAAAGTGCTGAGTTTCATCGTTTTTAACTGCTCGACTTCACATCTTTAAAAAAAACAAACTAACGCGATCTTTTCAGAATTTCTTCTAAGGGAATTTGCAAATAAATAATTGAACTTTCTGATAAAACAAATCATAGATCGATTGGTTCATTTCTCATTTCAAAAAGTTAGCTTTAAACAAGCGGACAGGACTTTCTGGCCAATCTGACAAGACGGACAGAGTGGACAAGACTTTCCGGCCAATATCAGTACTTGATACTCTTTGATTTAACAATTTTAGGCGACGCTTTTCTTGTTAAAGCTGCCTGGGACAACTACATGATTGATGTAAGTTAAAAGTGAATTCAATTTCAAATTTGAATTTGAATTTATGAAATAACGCGATCTTTTCAGAATTTCTTCTAAGGGAATTTGCAAATAAATAATTGAACTTTCTGATAAAACAAATCATAGATCGATTGGTTTATTATTTATTTTAAAAAGTAAGCTTTAAAGCGAACAAGACTTTCCGGACAACCTGATATTTATGGGGGCCAGTCACTAGGTTTAGAGCTCTTTCTGTACAAGTTTAATGCTAAAAAGGAAACACACTTATCAATAGGCCAAATTTCGATATTGCTGGAAAGTCTTATCCGTCTTTTTGAAATGAAATAATAGGATTTTTTGATAAAATAAACCATAGATCGATTCATTTCAAAAGTAAGCTTTTAAAAAAGCAGAAAAGACTTTCCGGCCAACCTGATAGTTCAAACCAAATTCTCCAACTAAAATTGGACAATTCGACAAAGCTTGGGTGGTCTGTTGGACACATACAATTGGACAAATCTTCAAATTGCTTACCCTCATCCGACTTATCAGCTTGATCTTTATTTGTAGCTGAAGTTGACAGGGAAGCCGCATGAAGAATGTTTCCGTCGAGAGCATTGAAAACTGGAGACACATTGTCTTTCTTTATCCAGTAGATTCCAGTAGATTCCACGGCATTTTGATCTACTGGAATTCAGTAGATTCCGAAGATTTCACGGCATTTTGATTCGGAAGTTAAAACTTATAAAACTTAAAACATTTCTAATAAATTTTTAGTTTGTCTTTCTTTTTAAGTTTTATGTATCTTGTTGAGTCATCTATGCACTAGTCTAACAATAAGACTGACACTTTCAAATCGCAAAATTTACAACCGATCTGTTTTTGACCCGATCTGTTTTTTTGACATTTTTTTTGACATTTATTTGTCCAACACTTGACTGTCCACTCACTCAAAATACTACCCGATTGTCTCGATTCAACTTGGTCAAATGGTCAATGTTGAATGTCAATGACAAAAATATATAAAAAGAAAACAAATTGAATGGAGAAAATGTTCTGAAATTAGTAATGTTTAGCATTCAAAGGATGTTAAACATTACTAGCTTAAAGCCAATGATAATAGCCAATGATAGCCAATGATAATGGCCAATGATAGCCAATTTTTACCCATAAAAATTCTGAAAACACTTGTACCCTTTCTTTGGATTTCCGCCTACTGTAAGCAATAATAGCTTTGCGAACAGTTTTTGTCAACCTTCAACTACACTGCTTCAACAATTTTAAAGCAGTTTTAAAACTAAGAGACTTTAAGAGAAATCCATGAAATTCAGCTTTGACTAATAGAAAATCTTTGTACTAAACTTTTGCGTACATTTTTGATTTCAAAGTTGCTAACCGTTGTGACGCTTTTTCTGCAAAAGTCAATCCAGAAGTCGAGCAATTTCCCGATTACTCTTTGCTGTTTATATGCTTCGATCTGTCCTTTCTCGAAGTTTCTCGAAGTCCGAGAGCTTTTTACCTCTTGTCATTACTTTAAAATAAGTTAATAAAGTAAAGTTAATTGAATTATAAATGAATAAAAAACGAAAAAACAACTAAAAATAAAAAAATGGCTCTATTATTAGGTTGGCAAGTTATAAACGATCGTTTTTTGGTAATGTGTTTTCTGAAAAAACGGTTTGCTTGATTAATGATTAATATCCAATCAAAAAACTATTTGCTTGATTCAAAAGCCCTATCCTTAATCTACAAAATGACTTTTTTGAATTTTTGATGTTTTATTTGATGTTTTATATTTTATTTTAACTTTTTCAGGCATTTTAATGTAAGAGTTGAAAATCCTGGTTTCTAGCATTCATTGGCTAGTATATTTTTGAGTGATTGCATACTTTTTAAAATAGAACGCTTCATCGATTACATAGCTTCCCAAAATTTCAGAACAATCCAAACAAAAAGCCAAAAGTCAAGGCTGGCTTTCAATTTGCTTTCGCCTGAAACTTCAACACCACCATTGGTCTAAGATCTTGGCTTTGGCTTGGCTTTGGCTTGGCTTTGGCTTGGCTTTGGCTTGGCTTTGGCTTGGCTTTGGCTTGGCTTTGGCTTGGCTTTGGCTTGGCTTTGGCTTGGCTTTGGCTTGGCTTTGGCTTGGCTTTGGCTTGGCTTTGGCTTGGCTTTGGCTTGGCTTTGGCTTGGCTTTGGCTTGGCTTTGGCTTGGCTTTGGCTTGGCTTTGGCTTGGCTTTGGCTTGGCTTTAACTCTTTTGTCAACTCTGGAATACCCACCAACAGAGCAAATGCTTCCCGACCATCCCTTTTCACACGCGCACTGGTAGGTGGAGTTGAGTCCACGCTGCACATTGCTACAAACACCATGTTTGAACTAATATATTTTTGAGTGATTATGCAATCACTCAAAACTTTAAAAAATAAAACGCTTCATCGATTACATAATTTCCCAACATTTCAGAACAATCCAATCGATCGGACCGTTCTCTTTCTTTTAATCTTTTTTTTTTTTAAATTTTGCTTAAATTCAGACGAAAATGGATTAAATTAGCACAAAAGTGCATTTTGAGCCTATTTTGAAAATCAACCTTCCGAAGATTGGATTGTTCTGAAATTTTGGGAAACTATGTAATCGATGAAGCGTTTTATTTTAAAAAGTATGCAATCACTCAAAAATATATTAGCTCATGAATGCTAGAAACCCGAATTTTCGACTCTTACATTAAAATGCCTGAAAAAGTTCTAAAATAAAAGATTTTTTTCAAAAATTTAAAAAAGCCATTTTGTAGTTTAAGGATAGGGCTTTTGAATCAAGCAAACCGTTTTTTGATTGGCTAAAACCGTTTTTTCAGAAAACACATTACCAAAAAACGATCGTTTATAACTTGCCAACCTAATAAATGGTCCAATTGATCCAAATGATTTAAATGATGCAGAATATTTAATCCAGATGCAATACGTGAGTTGTGGCTAGGCTGAAGGATAATACCTTTGAATAAAAATGAATAAAAAACGAAAAAACAAGTAAAAATTAAAAAATGGCTATATTAGTTGGAGCAATGTAGTTGTCATTTCCGTTTTTGTTTGCATTTTTTGAACCAAATTGTTTCAAATTCTATTGGCTATCATTTACTTTTCAATAAAGTTTTCAATTTCACAAACAAGTACACATTTTTTTATTCTCATGTCATTCTCAGAACAAATCTCGACACTGTCAGATGACTCAAAAAAAAACGAGCGAAGCGTGGCCGAAACCGGTAAGCGATTTAGGCGCGGATCCGCCCCATTCTTTTTTTTTCGTCGACTGTTCATCCAAATCGCTCGAGATTTGCGCACAAAAAAAAACTTGAATCACCAAAAATTCTGTCAAATCGCCCACTTTGTTCAACGGGTTCACTTTTTCGGGAGTGAGAGTCGAATTACAAAACGCGATCATCAGTGTTTATTCGTCTGAATGAGGCTTTTCCTCTTATTGATCGTGAAATTTTGCGTCAATTCCGCTGAAGACACTGATTCGTAAGAAGTTTTTTTAAATCAATGCAAAATGAATTTAGAATAAAACTCGGTGAACTGTTAAAACTTGATCCGGGTGCTCGTCTTTTGGCCGAAAATTTGACGATCTCAATTCCGAAGAAATTCGTGATTAATGGAACGGAAGTGCTTTCAAATATTGTTTTCTCGGCGAAAAGCATTGACTACTCGTCTAACAATAAGAAAACTGAGAAAACAAGTACAGTTTGAACTGTTTTTGTCTCAAAATTGAACTAATGGTACTCACTGGCCGACATTGTACTTTTAGTGATTATTTTAAATTTTTCAGCTTAATGTTCTAAATATTCTAAAATTGCGCCTTTTTCTTTCGCAAAATATTTAACTTTACTCAAAATTCCCTCCTAAAATTTCGACTTCTCACAAATATAGCAAAAATTGGTCCCCTTGGACTCTTCATTGCCGGTGCTGGGGAATTTAGAGAGTGCCTTTTGTGGCTCAACTTTTCGATTGGCTCCTTCTACCGGGCAGCTCTTCACGAGAAGAGGCATCGGGAGGTGCCGGTCGTCTAAAGATACTGCGAGCTACATAATGCGCGATCGAATTTAGACTAACAAACAGAGCACCGACAGAAAGTTGGCCGAGTCGCCCCTTTTTATGACCCCCTCTTCGGGCGTGTGCCAAAAAGCGCGCGATTATGGGGGTGCACAGAGAACGGCTGTCTTTTCGCAGTCTTTTGCGTTCTTTTACCGTTGATTGCTTGGGAAATAATGAAACTTCTTTAGAAACTTCTTTAGTATAATATTTTATTATAAAATTTGAATTTAAAATAGAATATAAAATAGAATATCAAATAGAATATAGAATTTAAAATGAAAATGAAATAAAATAATTTAAAATAAGATGTCCAATGTAGAAAGATTTGGTTCTTTTTTTCATTTCAAACCGTTTCCTTTCAAACTTCCTTTCAAAAAGCTCAACATTTCTTTCATTTAAAACTAAATTTTATGTCATTTAAAGTTAATTTTGATAAACTATAAGAAATAAGAATTCGAATTTAGACAATTTAGACATTTAGACAAAAGACAAAAGACAATTTAGACATTTAGACAAAGCAAGACAAAGCTTTTCCTCTTATTGATGTCTAAATTCAAAAACTTCAAAGCTTTACTCTAGATTTAATCTAGATTTAACCACTCTTGGACCGGATTTGTCCCAACGAGACTCACATTCTCGTTTGGAGGATTCGATTGATTCAACTCTTGATCCATGCGATGATTTCTACAAATTCGTCTGTTCCGGTTGGAAAAAGAAGCATCCAATTGATGAGACTCTCTTCATGACATCGACCACAGAACATCTGGGCGCCACTGTGCTACAAAGATATTATGGTGAGAATTGAATTTTTGGTTACACTGACTAGAAATTCACTGAGTTTAATCAAATAATCAAGCATTAAACAACCTTTGAACAGTAATTTGCAAAATAATAAAAGAGTAGAGTACAAAAGAAAACCAGTACAGATTGACGAAAAATAACCCATCCTAATAGTCCGTTCTAGCCTCATATCTCTGTTATTTATAAACGAAAATGATTCATTTCTTTTTTAAATGAAAATTTATATTGTTTTCTGTATATGTTCAAAATTTTATGACCATAGCATTGATAGATAATTTTTTATGAATACCCAAAAATAGCTGGTCAAAAAATCTCAAAACGAGCCTGAACTCAAATTTAGGGTTCTTTTATCGATGATTTTATAGAAAATATTAACGCATTTGATATTTTTTTGAACTAAATCTACTTAAACATAACAAAAACTTTGCTCTTAGAAAAAAAACTGCAAAGAAAAACATTATTTTGTAGGGTTTTTTCAAAAAATCCAAATTTGAAACTTTATTTTGTTGATCAACCATTTTTAAACGTTCATAAAAAATTCTCTATTGATGCTATGATCATAAAATCTTGAACATATACAGAAAACAATGTAAATTTTCATTTTAAAAAAGAAATTAATCGTTTTCGTCTACAAATAGCAGAAATATGAGTCTAGAAAAAAAGGACGGGTTATTTCGGGTCACCCGTATAAAATTGACAACTGTTCTGTTGTGAGACTTGTTTTAAAGTAGTAATTAGAAAGCCTAAATCTGTCTACAACTTTTATACTCCAACAAGGGACTTTAAACTGGCTGAGGTGGTCAATCGAATCACTTTAGATCTTTTCATCAAACCAGAACTGTTTCAAGTTTCTCGGGAACGAAAATTGATGCATGATTTTATGAAAAATGCATTGATAAAGAAGAGAGGAACAAGCTTCGATCAGAGCCTCTATTTTCGAAATTACGGTAAGTTAATCGTAGGTAAGTTAAGTTACGGTAAGCAAGTGTTAAACAATAGCTTAATATCCCTTTGTGTCATCAATTGCCAATTAAAAATGGCTTTCTTATTGTTGTACAAAGATACATTCACGTTTCTAAAACCAAATCCTAACGCTTTTTGTGATTTGTTTCACCAATTTGTTACCTTAGCTGAATAGCTCAATTCAATCATTGAATTCTACTCAATTCCATTTCGTGAAGAATTCTTTACAGAAAAATTCAAGCAGCAACTTTACCCTATTTAACCGATTGGCTGATCTTTGTTCAACCGGAACAAGTTTTTTTCACAGTTACTGTTGAGCCGGACGTCTACAACTCGACTATAAACACAATTACGGTAATTGAGAGCACATGTACTTGTTAGACTAAAGTTCAGATCAGCCCAGAGAAACCGATGATCGAGATTCAATACTACACGGATCCGAATTATAAGGTGTAAGCTTTATCTTACATCAAAATGTATACCGTATTTTCTCTAATAGTAGTGCACCGCGCCGAGCCGAGTTAGTGACGATTTTACGGTTTCCAAGCTTTTGCAGAAGCTCAACACTCAAATCCCCCACTAGATCTCATCGTCAGCCACATTTTCCGACCCCACATCGATAGGTTCTGATAAGCGGTTTTTGAGATTTCGAGCCATTTAGGCGACGCTCAGGGTGCACTACTATTAGAGAAAATAGGGTAAATGGTTGAAAAATTGCCGAATTTGGTTCGTAAATAGCACTTCTCGGAATTAGTTTAAGGTGCGTTGACTTTGTTTTGCAAATTTTGTCAAGTAAAGCTACTTTTCAGTCAAACTAGTCCGTCAAGACTTAGAAAAATTCTTTAAAACGATAGTTCACAATAGAACTTTAGTAAAACCTCAGTTCGAGTAAGGGTTGAAAACTTTCCAACCCTAAATTCTAAAACACACCTAAACTATCGTACTCGAAACTGCGTCTCCCTTTTCCTCATTCCTTCAAAATTCATTCTTTTAAAGAATAGTTGCCCGGTTTGGCGCTTCGCCGTGTCTTAATTCGTTATCGTTTGCTCGTGTATGTTCCCCTTTCTCTTTTCCGTTATAAAATTTTGTTTATTGTTAAAATTTCCTTCATTCTTTTATTGTTTCCACCCCTCTTTTCCTGTTTCTTTTAAAATTGTTAAAGTTTTAGAGTTTCTGTACTTTTCCCGGTCGTTCCACTTTGTTAGTCCCCTATCTTTCATATCACCGATAAACTTATTAAAAATCTAAACATCTTTTCTCTATAAACGCGAATCAATCCAACCCAACCACCAAGCGTTTTGTTGTTGTTGTTGTTGTTGTTGTTGTTGTTGTTGTTGTTCCTCCTCTCGTTGTTCCTCCTCTGGCAATTAAGGATTTCATTTAGAATTAGATTTTCGGTGTTAAAAGATTTAGGAGTTTAAGATTTCAACCTAGAATTTGGATATTTGGAACCGTAACGCGGTTACACTTTTCTTATTTTCATTTTTGATACATAAAGCTTTCAGAGCCAACTCACTGAAGGTTATACATTCATCAGAGAAATTTATGGTTTCTTGAGCAAAGATGATGTGAAAAGGGAATTCTTTGATGGAACCATTAAGGAAAGTGAACGAAAGCTCCGAAATTATTTTGCGATCGATCGAAGAATGGCCGAGGTTTGAGCCTTTTGTAGCTTTGGTAGTTATGCTTTGTTTGTTAGACCAAATTTACATTTTAGATTGACTCATTGTTTCTCGAAGACAACACAACGGATATTTCAGTCAAACTGCCTGAGGTCTCGGATTTGATCACTGCGGTGAGTCAATACTTTTCAGATATTAAATTTTGTTGAACCAAATCCTTTTTAGGTCAATTTCACTCGTTATTTTGAAGCTATTCTTCCGAAATCTGTTCAAGAAAAGCTGTCATTGTCAAAAATGAATATTCGTTTGCGAAATGTTGATGGGATAAAAATGGTCAACGAATTTGTGCTCAGTGTTCAAAATCAGACGTTAGCTGATTTTTTGGAAGGAAAGGTAAGAGATCTTTGAGCTGTTTACGAATTTGAGTCTAGATCATTTTCTCACTGCTTCCCTATTTGGATGATCGTTTTCTCGATGCTTACAATGTGGGTAGAATCGTGAAAAAACCGTAAAATTACTATAAAATGTCAAATTTTCTCTCGCTACAGTAATAGAGGCATTCAGCTGCTGAATACTTTCACTTGGAACTTTAACTTGACAGAACTTGGCCGATTTTTGACTTGACAATATTAAGAGTACAATAATTTAGATGACTTTATCATGTTTAGAAACTAAATCAAAGAATCTACGGAGTAAAAACGAAAGACAGTACTGAAGAAGATTGTATCAATGCTTCGGTCGAAGTTTTTTCCGATGTAGCTGGAGCTCTTTACATTGAACGGTTTTTAAACTCAATAAGAACTCAGTGCATCAATAAGAAATTTAGGTATTTCTCTCAAAAAAGCGTCGATGAAGTTTCGATGATGGTGAAAAACATCAGAAACTCGTTCATTGAGATTTTGGAAGAGACTGACTGGATGGACAACAAAACAAAAGCCGCAGCTAGGTTAAAGGTTGGCTATGGATCTTGAAGCTGCGCTTTAACACATGCACGACGAGGTTTTTGGATTTTTGTGTAAGTTATTTCCCTTCCAGCCCGTCTAGAAACGTTTGCAGGCAACCGATTTATTTAAATTAGGGGTCAAAATGAAGAGAAATCTTTGAGGACCATTTATCTGGAAACTGTTTGAAAAACTATTTCTTTGAAGTGAGTTATGAACCTTTGAATGCAAAGCAAATTAATTCCCGGGTCACCGGTGACCCAGAAAATTTCTCATGCTTTCTCATTCCGAACTTTCTTTAAACTCAATATTTCTTTAATCTGTTTTCAGATAAGTGATCCGTGAAGATCTCTCTTCATTTTCACCCCTAACTTAAGTGAATCGGTTGCCTGTGAACGTTTTTAGACGAGTTGAAAGGAAAATAGTTTACGCAAAAATCAAAAACCTCGTCCTAAATGTGTTAAATTTATTCTAAAAGTTTTATAAGCTTCTAAACCATTAGCTACATCTTTGTCACTCAATTTAGGCCGAAAGGATGATGGAGTTCATCGGCTACAATCCAACAATATTCAACGCGACGTCGATTGCTGAGAAATATGAATTAGTGAGTGTTCTTGATAGTTATTGGGTTGAGTACAATATGTTGATATCGCTTACTCTTTGGTTTTTTTAGAAACAACTGATGCTTCGATTTACTTACAGTTTTTACCATTTCTTTACCAGATTACCATAACTCCATCATCGTTTCGGCCTGAATTGCGTGACGAAGATGTAGCTCAGAAAAAAACAAAGATAGTTCAGGAACTTATAAAACTTTTAGAATAATCTTTTAAAATCTTATTGATCTTCTAAAAGTAGCTTTTAACGCCTAGAAAAGCCTTCCATTTGATGCTTTTTTAGAGAGCAATAAGTTGAGGGATCAAAAGCAGAAAAGGCCTAAGGACAATTTGATACATTGACAATTCGAGGAGTTTTAGCCAAAGAAATATAATCTTATGTCATAAGACAAAAGACAAAAGATATAAGATAGGGCGCAAAAAGTTACGATTATCACCAAAGTTTTAGCTGAATTTGTCATGGCTTTTCTATTTCTAGGTCGGCAGACCGAACCAGAGCCAGACAGAATCCAAGTTCATGCTTGTGCCTGGCTTCTGACAGGTCTAGGGACTTTTGTCGGCCAGACTAGGCAGCAAGGACGGACTTTGGTCAACATTATTAGATCTTTAGTTTGCAAATCCGATTTCAGCTAGACTACCCAGCTCCACTCACCATGCAGGGAATCAGCAACGCGATCACAAAATGGAGTCAACAACGTGCGTATGAGAGCCTTCTTGTGCCCAATTCTAAATGGTCATTCGACTTTTTGGCCAGTCAAGTGAATGCCTATTACGATCCAAGTCGGAATCAGATTGGTTTGTTTTGTTGCACGACGGTAATCCCATAGATTCAGCAATACTTGCCGGGATTCTTCAGCCGCCTTTCTTTGATCCGAAATTCTCGAGACCACAAAATTATGGTTCAATCGGGGTGGTAATTGGGCATGAGATTACGCATGGTTTTGATAACTATGGTTAGTTTTGATAACTATGGTTAGGTTTTGATAACTATGGTTAGAAAAGATTTGAAACTTTTATCGATTTAAGCTATAATTTTCAATCTTGCTATTAGCCAAAATTTTACTCTAGCTGCTTTTTCATCAATTGTCTTTAGGCTCACAATTCGACGAGTTAGGCAACAAGAAAAACTGGTGGGACGCAAAAACCCTCACGAACTACGAACAAATGAAGCAATGTTTCGTGGAACAATACGGACACACGAAAATCGAACCGCTCAACATTTATGTGCGTTAACTGAAATTGATAAATAGCCAATGGAAAGTTTAGATTGATGGGTACAAAACACTTGGCGAGAACATAGCCGACAATGGAGGGCTTCGATCAGCTTTGAGAGGGGTGCAGAAGTTGATCAATGAGAAGAAAATTGACACCGAGAATATACCGATTGCCCTTCGGAAGTACTCACCGTTGCAGATTTTCTTCATGAGCTATGCATTTGTAAGTTTTAAAGAGCAACCCTATAGGGGTATTAATTGGCTTCATTTTTTGAGCTTTCGTAGCTCATCTTGTGAGTTTCGAGTTAGGTTTAGAAGAACTGATCTACTATTATATTAAGTTGAAGACTAAGTATTGCGGCCTTCATTTCATTATCTAAATGAAATCTAAATGAAATCTAATCATCTCAAACTCAAACTTCATTATTTAATTATCTCAAACTACCAAATACCAAACGGTTTTGTCGTTTTTGAACGCTCGACCTCTTGCTAATGAAAAACCTTCAAAACAAAACTTTTCAGAAATTTTCAAAGTCATTTGCAAGAGAAATGATTGGGCTATCTAATGAAAAAAAAACCCTATTTCATTTGATAGCTTGAGACTTAGTCAATTAGAAAATGAATTTAGGTCAAAGACTTAGTACTCAACCTAATAGCTAAACTTTGAGTTGTTTTTGGCAACGATCTTAGAAATCGTGTAATTCTAAAATTTTAGACAGCAACATAATTGTAAGTCGAAAGTTCGATTTAAATTTAAATGCAACCAGATTATTGAGTACGTTATTGCTCATGCAACAGACTCGAGCTCGTATCCATACCCGAACAAGGATAAAGCCTTTTTGTCCTTTTTCTTGTTTACAATTCAATGTCTAACTCATTCGATTTACTCTCTAAGTAAGCCAGCTTTGTCCTAGATATCCGTTGAAACCGTATCCAAACCTTTCAGTCATGGTGTGGTAACTGGAGAAACGAGACTCTACTCACCGAGACACTTGAGGATACCCACAGTCCGGATAGAGCTCGTGTCAACGTCGTTCTAGGAAATTCCCCAGAATTCGCTGAAGCTTTCAGTTGTCCTAAGACCTCGAAAATGGTCAATGAAAAACGGTGTAGAGTTTGGTGATTGTGAATATTTATCTTTGGATTGATAATGATAGTTTTATGAGTATACTGATCTCTGATTCGATTCTAGCTTTAAAATACTTTCAATTTTAGTTTATTCATTCCAATTTCTGCAATTTGTATCACTTTCCATGGTATTTATGGTGTTATCAAATAAAACAAAGAAATTTTTTTGTTTGTGCTAAGTAATTGGCTCACCACTGGCAACGTAATGGGAAAATCCCGTTATTATAAATATCAAAAGAAACACACAAAGCCACAATAATCAAAATATTCAACAATTTTATGAGCTTATCTTCTATTCTTTTATTATTTATATCTTTCATCAACTTGCGTGCTTCTTTTTGTGGAAAAGTTCAGAAGTACTTAAAGGATCAAGAAGAGCAGCGAATAAATCAGGTTTGACTAGCTTCTTATGTTCAGATTTTAGTACTAGGATCAAGTACAAATCACATCGCTAAGCAATATAGTGGTTGAATGTTTGTTTTTATCATATCTCTTAAAAGAGAGGTCTGAATTAGGACCGATTCTCATCAAACTCTCACTCTCACGATTCTCACTAAATCTAAAAGTTTAGATAAATTAGATCTGAGTTTCAATTGGTAGAATCAATAAAATGAATAGCTCCAATAGATCCCGACCCCGAAAAACCCCGGTATAGCTCAATATATTCTTTTTGTGCCATCTAGAATACAAAAGAAGAATTACTATGCAAATGACTGACGCGGTGTTCTTTGTACGCCTGCGTAATCGCTTGCCATCTGGCATACCCGTCTGGTATAAAATGTTTCCCTTTTGGAATCCGTAACGGAAAGGAGCAATGAGCGACTGAGCCAGTTTTGGCTTTTTTGAGCGTCACTATACCCAAATTTTTGGAAAGAGCTTTTTGCCTTTAATTTGGCTTGATTTTGTGGTAAGTATAAATGTTGAAATCCTGCTATAGCAATTGTATGACACTAGCTATAAGCTGGCCAATGAGAATCGGTCTCAATTCGAACCCCTCCTTTAAGCTGTTAAGAATTTAGGTATCCGTTATGAGAGCACCATTGCTAGACTAAAAATTGCTTTATCAAATGTGAAGGAAGGAAGTTAAAGCACTATTCAAAAAATAATATTTAGGTAAAAACAAGGATCTTGCAATCACTTGATCATTTGGAACCACCGTTCATCAATGAGACTTTTTTTGAACAAAACGCCAAGTTGATCAAGTATTTACAAGAGAGGAAACCACCAGTGGGTTAGTTGTTGAAGTCTAACTCTTTACCTTAAGCCCCCAAAGAACTTTAGCGCCACCAAAGGAAATCTTTGAAACATTTCACATAGCCGTTTCATCCAATGCGAACTATTCGCGAACGTTTTTACCAATTCCTGAACAGGTAGTCAAGCGGTTAAAGAATGCGGTCATAAAAAGTTTAGGGTCTGAAAAGAAGAATCGTAGAAGTGAAAGCTTCAATTATTTTCGACAAATCTCCAATTGATTCTCCGGCGAGTGTTGAAGTTTACACAAAGTCTAAAGAGGTTAGTCGTTGTTTACACAAATTCTAAAGAGGTGATGGTGATCAAGTTGTCTCTCCCGCGACCTAATGAACATTAATGAACTTTAAAATAAAGTTTTCCTTTAACTAAATTGTCTGATCTATGCTAAAGACTGTGTTCTGATCATAAAAATTACCGAACCAAAATTTTCTTTATACAATTTTACCCTCAATTGTTATTCAGGGAAGAAATCTCTTTGGCTCTGGTGAGCTCGGGCACATCCCCACCTTGAATAACAACGAACAAATTGCAAAGTTTTCTCCACAAGATTTTCAACCGTATGTTTTTATTGAAATCTAAACAATTTGTATTCAGATTGCTCCAAAAGATTGGCTCTGGTGAAATCGAGCTTGAGATCTTGTTCTATTTCAATGCTAAGAAAACGACTATCGCACAGAGATTTGACTCACAAACAACTGTAGGTGGCCGATTAAAGTTTCAGAAGATTGAAGCAGTCTAGTTCCTTGCAATCAAAAGCTTTTATGATGCAAGATTTCTCTAAATGCGCTTAAGATTTCTCTAAATGCTTTAACTAAGCTAAACACTTTAACCAAGCTAAACCCTTTAGAACATTTTCTTCGAGATCAAAACGAAGAATTTAATGGCGCTAAAGGGACAAGAGTTGTGTGATCTATCAGATGGGGTTTGTTCTACAAAGTTTCTACTTTTAAATACTAAAGTTTTGGTTTTCAAATGTTTACAAACATTATTCAAAGAACTCATCAACCATTTTCAGGATGAGGGCTGCTGTCTGCGCTCTATGCCAGTCGATTTTAGTGTGCGTTTTGTTCGTTTTCGATCAAATTCATTTGCTAATTTTAGCTGATGAAAAATTGGAACTTTTTGATTGCCCCACGTGCTTTCGACATCTACATTTGCACTGGAAGTTGTGCAATTAACAATCATGCAGTGAGTAGTTTTAGATTTAGAAGTTTTCTTGCTCTTTGTGAGCCCACACAGAATCAGAAAAAGTAGATTAATTGGATAAAAACTCAAAGCAAAATTACGATAGTTTCGAAAGTCGATACTTTTTGAAATAGCATCAATTTGGAAGAACATCTATTCTACAAAATTGGGCTTTGTTTTATCTTTACCTAAATTACCTAATTCTTTACCTAATTTAGCGTGACGCCAATTCCGATGAGTACATCCCAGTTTCCAGACATCAGATCATGAAAGATAGCTTTGCAGAAGATGTGAGTCAAATTTCACGTATCACTATCATCAAATCTCACTTTCAGTTAGTTCCACAATGTTGCCATCCGACTCAATACGATGACATCACTTTGTTTCTGCACACCCCGTCAGCCGCCGTGAAGCAAATTCGTTATGAAAATCTTTTAGTGGCTGCTTGTGGTTGTGATTAGAAGGTACAATCTTATAACAAGATCTCAAAATGCTTTATTGCCAAGATCTTAGCTGGTAAAATGTTAATGTCTTATAGTTCCTATTCGGCACCCTTTTTCTGGTCAATTGGCTGATCTTGGCTATTCAGTTAACTCAACTGAATATCTTTTTGTCCTCTTTGGCCTCTATTTAAATCCCCCCCCCCCGCGAGAAATTTTTCTATTCGCAAAGTGGCGCAATGGTGAGTGGTTCGAAGTGTTTCGATCACTGATTGAATCCGATCCATCGCGGTTGCTCACTATCTACCCCACTCTTTCTCTATATACATCTCTATTGTTTCGTTTTCTTTGCGTGTGATAAACGCGTGTTTTATAAACTCGTATTGATAAACCGCATAACATGAAACCGGAGGTTTTACGTCCAGACTCGGGAGCGAGTATATCTCGATCTACCACCAGGATCTGCACCGATGGAAGCTCCAGCTGAACCCACGCCCAAAGCCTTCAACGTAAATCACCCCAACCTTCTTACTCATTGCGACCAGGCCGGCATCGCGCTCAAGTCGGCAACGATCGGGTATAAGTGGTCCGCTTAAGCGCCATCCATTTTCAGGGCTAGTTGATTCGATAAGTTGTTACACACTCCTTAGCGGTTACCGACTTGCATGGGCACCGTCCTGCTGTCTATATCAACTGACGCCTTTCATGGGGTCTCATGAGTGAACACTTCGACACTTTAACCCGAGATTTGGTTCATCCCACAGCGCCAGTTCTGCTGATCAAAAATGGTCCACTAGGAGCTCTATCTCGATTATTGATTCTATACTTCGTTCTTTTCTTGAATCGTCACCGGCTCCCGAAGCCTCGCCTGTAACCCTATAGAAACTCTAAAGAGCAAAATATGCATCCATGTGTGCTCAAAGCTTGAATTGAGTCAAGGGAACAGGGTGGTGACGATCCAACTAGCCTATAAAGCTAGTATGTAGGTTTTCTTGCACCTTCTTGGTTGATCATCGTACTCCGGTCATCTTTTTGAAAATATTCAGCGATAAAGTCTTGGATCAGTTTCAATTCTTCAAGATACGGCTAAAAATAGCCACTCTTTCCCTCAAAAAGAACATCGGAATTACGATAGCTTTTTCTAGAGCTCACTTTTAGAGTGCTAAGCCTAAAAACTCAGATTAGTATTGCTAAAATGCTGTCTTTATCATTATTATTTTTGAGTTTTTAAGCTTAACAGCAATGTTTTAAATTCTAACATTTGATTGTGCGGTTTGGATTTTGTTTTAAGCTTCTATTTTAAGCTGTTTTAAGCTTTAGCGTCCCAAAGCCTTTTTTCCCCAAAATAAACATTTCCAAATCTTTGATAGTCATGAGATTTGAAATTTTTGATGAGAAGCTATTTGTAAAATTTCCAACAAAGTCCCTAGATGGACAGCAGCGATATGGACATGTCATGGAGTGCAGGGAAAAGCCTCAAAAAAAGTGATGGACATGTCATTTTATGTTAAAACAGAAGCCACTTTCGGAAAAAAAAGAAAAGCTATGGACGATTTTTGACGAGTTTTTGGGCACACATAGCACACACACATCTGTGTGGAATTTTCCCAAAACCCTGACACTTTTCCGTTTTCCCCTGTCGATTGACTGATGAAAAGAGATATCCAGCTGTGTGCTCCTTCTTTTTGCACTCAATTGAGCCTTTTTCTCACATTTTCCCGCAAAACTCGGCACAGCATAAAGCCTACTCCGTCAAGAATCATACAGTTGTTTTGGGTTGGTGGAGATTGATTGAGGCTGAGGAAATGGAATGCAAATTGTTTGATGAGTAGAGGATAATGGAAAAGAGTCTCTTGAGAATCTAAGAAAGCTTGTTCCAATATTCTAAAAGAACAAAGAACTTAGCAGCCTATCAAATTGTGCTTAGCTTCTTAGTGTTCTTGCTTAGCTTCTTAGTGTTCTTACTTAGCTTCTTAGTCTTCTTACTTAGCTTCTTAGTGTTCTTACTTAGCTTATTAGTGTTCTTACTTAGCTTCTTCTCGAGCCTGTCAAATTGTGCTCTAAATAGTCCACTTCCTAAACTTATTGTTAGTAAAAACTCTAACAATTAGATAAACACTTTTTTGAACTATCAAATAATATCAAACATCTCATAAAAACTTCAAATTATGTTTTAAAGTCCTTCACTGGCATTTCTGTAATTCTGTAATTCCATTTCAAACTGTAATTCTGTAATTCCACTATTATACTTTGCTACACTTTCTCAGTTTTCTCGCAAAAGTATCTATCATTCATTGATGACAATTAAACCGATTAAAGTTAAAGAAAAACATGCTGTACCGTTGCTAAATGAAGTTTTGAAGTTTAAAACTGTTGTGTAAACCATCTACGATCGAAGAAATTAAAAGAAAAATCATAATGCAATTAGCTACAAAATGCTAGATGTTGCTCAAAAAACAATGAAAACAAAAACCTACATCTGGAACCAAACTCTGATCTTGTCACCGGAAACCCAATGCGTTATCCATTTGGCTACCAACGTAGAGTCTTCCACTCTACGTTGGTAGCCTTTTAAAAGCTTTCTCCGCTATAAAGGTGACCTTTAAAGCATTCGTTTTGACACCAAATTTTCGATTGAAGTTTTACACGCCTGGAACGTCATTTGACGGATTTTGCTTTCAGATTCGGATTCCTCATACCCGATTCTATAAAGTGCACTTGCTGGACAAGCTCACCTTGAGTTCGTTCCTTTCCCTACTCAGTTTTCTCGCAAAACTATCTAACATACATCGATGGCAGTGCGAATAGCAAATAAACCGATTAAAGTTAAAGAAAAAAAGTGCTGTAAGGACGTTGCTAAATGAAATTTGGAAGTTTAAAGCTGTTAAATATCCCTGCTGAAAATAGCTGCTGAACTATGCTTTTTAAGAAAAGAAATCTACACACTTTTTATTAAAATAAGTCTCAAAAACTTCTATACACTGATTTTATGAGCTCAAAAATTTCTAAAAGAGTCGTTCTAAGCTAATGTAAGATTAACAGAACAATCACAAGTGTAAGTTGAACTATGTCTTGTTTGATTAGAGTTATTAGAATTTCCTTACTCACTCACCCACCCCAGAGCGCTTCGTTTGACTTTATTACCCCTTCGAAATGACATTACACTAGAAACGAGTACCAGTAGTTGGCAAGTTTTTTTCCAAAAGCAGCTAATTGTAATATTTTTGAGAGACAATGGGAGAGCCTGGGAACGAAAAAGCGGCAGAAAAATGCCCAAAGAGACTTCCGGAGAATGGATGAGTCGTTGTCTCTCTTTTCTCTCATTTAGTCTCTCTGATCCCCTCATTTTGTCCCCTTTTCATGATCCTTTCCCATTTCCTTTTAGTTGAGCCTCATCACACGCTCTTGCAGCTGTTCCTCCTTTTCAACTCTTTTTTGGGTTCTCAAGAGAGCTTAAAGCTGGCCTCAAATGCCCTCAAAAGCTTTTACTGGTTTCGGATTGAATCTTTGACACTTGTAATTTGAAGTCGAAATCGTTTTACGTTATCGTTAATCGTTATTGATCTGTTTTTAAGAACTTTAGAGGATTTTTAGTAGCTTTCTGAGTTTGAAAGATTGTTGAAGGCAATCGTTGTAGTGAAAGATTTATTTGCGACCTTTTTCCAAAAATACCGACTAGGGCTACCAGTGGTGAATTTATCGCATACACGAAATATATCAATCACAATACAACGACACACACAATACTAGGCTATATCTTAACTTAACCCACGTCATGACAGACGGCTCCCTAACCCTAAGCTCAATGGGGAACTAAATAGCTTTTTTGGTGGTGAAGGGAAGATGACGATTTCCGAGAAAATCCTGGGTTGGCACTTTAAAGCATGGTAAAACTACCGTATTGCTCCAATTTGCGCGAAATTTCATTTTTTTTCATTCTTGTTCATTTCATTTTATTCTTTTTGCTTTTTTCTTCAACGTTTCAACGTTTTTTCAACTAAAAAGTCACAAAAACAAAGATTTCGCTATAGAAAATGATAAAAAGCACTTAAATTAACATTATTTTGCATCAAGTTCGTGGAGTAGATGGTCGGGAAGCAAGTGAATCTAAAAAAATTCTACAAACAAAGCTTTCGCCATAGAAAATGATAAAAAGCACTTAACCCAACATTAGTTTGCATCAAGTTCGTGGAGCAGATCGTTGAGAAGCAAGTGGATCTAAAAAACTCTACAAACAAAGCTTTCGCCATAGAAAATGATAAAAGCACTTAACTTCACATTAGTTTGCATCAAGTTCGTGTAGTAGATGGTCGGGAAGCAAGTGAATCTAAAAAAACTCTACAAACAAGGCTTTCGCCACAGAAAATGCTGTTAAAAACGTAACTTAGCTTTATACTCTTTGTTTCCTGCAAAAACAAACGCCCCACATCAGAAAAACGCAAAAAGAATAAAATGAAATGAATAAGAATGAAAAAAAAGAAATTCTTCGCCAATTTGGGAGGGCTACGGTAGTTTTACCACGCTTTAAAGCGCCAACCCAGGATTTTCTCGGAAAAGGATCACAAGTAAATATTTGTATCGAATCCTTTGTTGATTTCTAGAATTTAACATTAAAGTGATCTTTCTATAAGCTTTAACTAAGTACTTTTGTTATTCAGAACATTTTCCTTTAAAGTTTTATTCGCAAAAACTCTAGCAAAGCTGTTGGTATCGATTAGCTTGATCTCAGAGACCAATCTTTTCTTTAATTTTATTAGGCTGTCCAGAAAGTCAGTTGAAACGTGGAAAAATAACAAATTCACCAATTAACCTATGGTTTCCTCAAAATAAAAGTGTTTTTTTGTTCAATTTCCATCTATTTAAATCAATTTCGGTTCACTTTCAAGCAAATTCGTGTTTTTGATCTATAAAAACCTCTACGAAGAAATTGGCTGAATGAATTTCTCTGAAAATTTGGCTATATACTAAACTTTTTATGCTCTATCTTTTCTCTATTGACACGAAGATAGGTTTCCTTAGCTAAAGTGTCTAATTTGATCGATTCCATCTATTTACATCATCGAGCCATCGCCCTTTTTGACTACCCGACTTTACGCTCTCAAAAAAAAGCTAGACATACATCATTTTAAACCCGTTTTAATGTTATTTTGCAGCAAAATAATTAGCCTTTCTAATGAAACAAACCGTAGTTCAATTGATGTATTTCTTGGTTTTAAACGAAAGTACGAAAGTAAACGAAAGCTTTCTGCTCAATACTTTACTGAACAAAGCAAAATCAGACATTCAGCATTGTTGTTAGCTACAAAACATTCAGTTTTGGACACCCCTTTTCTAACAATTGTACTTCCCACAAAACGTGCTCCTCCATTCCCGAAAAACAGGAGAGCGTCAACGATGGTGGATCGGATTTCATGAAGGAGACCCCTTCAATCCTTGTCTTTTCTTTCACCAATTTCTTTCTTTCTTTCTTTCTTTCTTTCTTTCTTTCCGAATCTGTTCCCTCCATTGGCTCTGAAAGGCGGGAGAAACAATAGTCATTCCTTTGATTTGTATTGGGTTTTTTTATTCTTGATACGATAGTTTTGTTTAGAGGTTGTTTAGAGGTTATTTAGAGCTTATTTAGAGCTTGTTTAGTGTTTTGTTTAGTGTTTTGTTTAGTGTTTTGTTTAGAGTTTTGTTTAGAGCTTATTTAGAGCTTATTTAGAGTTTATTTAGAGCTTGTTTAGTGTTTTGTTTAGTGTTTTGTTTAGAGTTTTGAATCATTATTGCCTGTTTTTTTGTTTTATAGAGTTTTATAGACTTGTTTACTTAAAACTTGTGATCTTATCCCCTTTTGGGTCAGATTTTAAACTCAGTTTACGGCCTTTTCAGTCAGATTTTTCTTTTTTTATAAAACCCTTGCCTTACAAGTAAAGAAGGAGAAGAAAGATTAGTTGTAAAGTTAGTTGTAAAGTTAAATGCTAATCTATTTCTGAATTCAATAGATTTCTGGTGACTTTCAGTTCAAATTCTGGATTTCTGGTGACTTTCAGTTCTTTCACTGAACAATGGGCTATTTTTCGATTAAATCAACCAGTCAATATCAACGTTCTCTACCCAATATGAACATTTTTGACACTTGCAACATTTTCTAATTGAATTAGGGATTGGTCGTTCCAAACACGGGCTCTAACCAATCATTTTATGACCTGAAAACAAATAACGAGGGTTTTATTATTTGGGAGAAGGGGAGCTCGATGAGGGGATGATGGATTGACTGCCATTCGCTTTTCGTGAATGGTGGAGAGGGAAAGAAACGGCAGGAAGTTGATCGAGCACCGAAAATTTAGCATGATAGCATATGATTTCAAGAATTTGTTTACATTCTTTTCTTAAACTCTACAATTTTTGCATTAAACAAAGGCTTTAAAAAGCATTACTTGTTTTTATATGTCGTAGCCGATGAAGGATTTCAGCCGAAGAAGTCTCAAAAATGAAATCTTGAGTTATGTATTGACTCAAATCAATACCATAAACTCAAGCTCTCTAAAAGGCGCTTAGAAGCTAAAAACGCATTCTAGTTGCAGTTGCATTTTGCATTTTTCATTGAAAGTTGCATTTTTCGACCAAACTAAACAACAAAAATAAACTATAATACCAAAAAGCGAGTTTATAAAGAATAATAAAAAAATAAACAATAATACCACCGATTCACGAGTTCTTTGACCTGAAGGCAAACAAAATAAGGCGTCATAAAGAAATTCGATAGGACATAAAAGTAAAAGCTTGCCAATCTGTTGGCAAACTCCTTTCCGTTGTCGGACTAAGGAATTTTTGGGGCTCCAAACGTTCCGAATATTTCCATTAGATGATCGACAACTTCAAATTGTGTTTTCCTTTGCAATGCCCGCAAAACGACGAACTTTGTGAAATGATCCTGGTAGACCATCAAAAACTTGAATTCTCCATCAGAAACGGATGGAGTCTCAGACTTCTTCGGCTGAAATCCTTCATCGGCTACGACATATACATGTTTACTTTTTCAAATCAAGTACTAATAATCAAGTAATAGTAACAGACTTGAAATAATTGTTAGGAAAAAAGTTTAGATTTTAGATTTCACTGTTTCCTTAGCAATTACAAATTATCTGTTATTATCGATCTTAAAATCATTCCTTATCCTTTGAACTCCAATTTTTGAACTCCAATTTTCAAGACTCGTTCAAATACAGTGAATTTCAAGCTCCCTTCATGCAACAAAAAGCTCTAACACAACTAACTCTAAAGCTCTAAAGCTCTAACACAATTTTTGTTAGAGTCAAGTCAAGTCGAGTGGTCAAGTCGAGTCAAGTCGAGTTGAGTGAGATGAAGTGCCATGATTTGTTTGTTTTCGTACTTAGTTGATGGCAGATATCCTCTCTTAGCACTTTTGAAAGAGAAATGAGTGAGGAAAGGGTCGAGCTTTCTTTTAGCAAATGTTAAATGTTGCATTGATTTGTTTTTAACAACTCTTTAGAACTCTTTGGCTTTTAAGTTAGAAACTTAAGACTCTAGGTTCTTTATTTCTTTATTTCTCTATTTCCCCATTCATCCTCTCCCGCAAGTGTTGCATTCATTTGTCTTCAAAAAAACTCTCACACCACTAATGTCCCTTTCTTTTTTCGCAACCCGACGGGGTTTGATGTATTGATTTTTGATTGGCAAATGCTTATAAATTTGGATTTCGCTTAAAAAGAACTTTTCTGTTCTGATCTGACTCAAATCGGATGATCTAACTGATCAGATTCAATTCGGATCTGATCTGCTTAAATTCGGATCTGATCCGTTTCAATTCGAATGATCTAAGTCAATTCGGATGATCTGTTTCGATTCGGATGATCTAATTCAATTCGGATCTGATCTGATTCAATCTGGATGATCTGCTTAAATTTGGATCTAATCCGTTTCAATTCGGATGTTCTGCTTAAATTTGGATCTGATCCGTTTCAATTCGGATGATCTAAGTCAATTCGGATGATCTGTTTCGATTCGGATGATCTAATTCAATTCGGATCTGATCTGTTTCGATTCGGATGATCTAATTCAATCCGGATCTGATCTGATTCAATCCGGACCATTTGGATCGATTCCAACACAGCTTTTGAAGGATCGACGAATGACTTCTTTCGAAATTGAATCCCATGCATCAGCAACCCATTTTAAGTAGATGTCCACTCCAGGAGCCTTTGGGTTCTGATTCAATTCGGATCTGACCCGTTTCAATCCGGATCTGATCCGTTTCAATTCGGATGATCTAACTCAACTCGGATGATCTAATTCAATTCGGATCTGATCTAACTCAACTCGGATGATCGAGTTCAATTCAGATCTGATCTGATTCAATCTGGATGATCTGATTCAATTCAAATGATCTGATTCAATTCGGATTTGATCTAATACAATTTATTTAATCTTTTAAATTACGTTTTCCAGCTTGTTTAGGTTACATTTTTTCGTTTGAATTACACTTTTTCAATCAAGCTTCTTACTCGTCAAATCATATCTATAATCATACCTCGATTATCTCACGTTCCACTGCACTTTCACAAGCCAAAGCTTGACTTTGTCTGCTTTACTTGATCTTAAGCCCTGGATACAGTTCACAAAGCTGCCTAAAACGAGACTTTTCCATAGTCAAACACTGTATGAGTACCAATTTCAAAAACACATCCACAAAGCACCCACAAATCCTTTGTGCATTTGTGTGTATCTGGGAGTTGGTTGTCTCCTTTCCCCATTTCCCCCTTTCACCCGTCCTAATCCTTCCCATTGCTCGCACTTTGGGGAACCTCTCAAAAATAAACACACTACACCAAAAGGTCATAAAAAGGTTTCCAGAAAGCAAAAAAAAAAAGTGACACGATCATTTCACTTTGATACTTCTCACTTTTTTTCTATTTTCCATTTCTGTTTGCTTTTTATGAAGCGATAGATAGCATAATCGGTTGAATCGCGCAAAAAAAGGTACTGAAATCGTTTTATCATTTCTTTGAGTGGTCTAGTTTAAATTCTAAACCAGAAATTTTAATATTTCGTCTATTCCTGTATTGAGCCAATTGTTAAATGGACGTTGCTAGCTAGCTATTGCTAGTCGATGTTAGTTTGATGAAATTGAATGAAATTTAGGAGTATTGCACATGATCTTACACTGAAAAGACCTAATTTTGTATCTCGTGTTAGAGAAAAACTAAAAATTGTTGCAGAATTCAGATGAAAACTCTCCGAAATGACTAAAGCTCATTTATAAACTCGATCTTGACTTGACAATATTCTCCAGCTATTTTGAGAATGTTTTGATAAAAACTACACTTTCTTTTTTGATAATGTTGTTAAATGTAATCAAAGGCTAGGCTATGATTATGCTATCTATGCCTATGCGGGTATTTAGGCTATGATTATGCTATCTATGCCCAAATTTTCGCTTGTTCTTCCCAATTATAATCAAGAAGTAAAGGAGTTGGCAAGAAAAAGTAGATTTTCGAGGGATTGAACCCTCGACTTTTTGCTTTCCGAGCTTTTGCTTTCCAATTGCTCTAACCACTGAGCTATCCAGTACCTTAACTTGCGAAGAGAAAGAAGGGAATACATGGGGGAAGAAGGAAAGACAAGGAGGAAGAAGGAAAGACAAGGAGGAAGAGGGAAAGACAAGGAGGAAGAGGGAAAGACAAGGAGGAAGAAGGAAAGACAAGGAGGAAGAAGAAAGAAAGAGAGAAAGAAGGAAATACCTGGATCTTCAGACCCATGGACTCCCGTCTTACTTGAAAATCAGATCCAAGTGTATTAGTAATAAAGAAATGAAGGAGTTGGCAAGAAAAAGTTATAGTCAACTTTTCAAAAAGCGCATATTTGTTATCGGAAAAAGGTCTATTTGGGGTAGCCTCAAAATAAGCATCGGCTGTCACTCAGGATCAGCGCTGACTCTGTCGGCTTTCCCTTCAACTCTCAATCCCTTCTCTTTTTCCCACATAACAGGCCAATTGTTTTGGCATTGCAGCTCAATGCCGTGCCTTTTATGAGAAAGCTTTCCATAAGCTTTTGACCCTTTTTCCCATTTTCCTCATTTCTTTTTGATTCGAATTCGAGTGAGCGCTTTTTCGAGGTGACATCCTCGATTCCTCTTGAGTTTTTCAAGCGATCCAACTTCTTTAATTCACTTTTTTTGAATCGAAAATTTACTTTTCGAGTTACTTTTCAGTTTTTCTTTTTCGTCGTATTGATTGTATCTTTAAATCTTAATATTTTCAGTTTCAAATCTTTTCTCTATCTTATTCTTGATCATTTCATTGTGCAGAACTATTTGTACAGCTAGGTAAAGAATTTTTCATTGAAAATTTGCAAAAAAAATTAGTGGGAAACGTATTTGAGGAAAGGTTTTTCTTTTATGCGGAATTATATTTCATTTTAAGTTCAAATTTAAAACTAAAAATACAAAATGCACTAAAACTTATCACCTTGGTCGAAAATGTCCAACGGCGTTTAACTAAAAAAAGCATACACTCGTTGTTTTCCTTCTTCTCTTTCTTCTCTTTCTTCTCTTTCTTCTCTTTCTTCTCTTTCTTCTCTTTCTTCTCTTTCTTCTCTTTCTTCTCTCTCTTCTCTTTCTTCTCTTTCTTCTCTTTCTTCTCTTTCTTCTCTTTCTTCTCTTTCTTCTTTTATTCCAAATTATGAGACTAGAGTTATAGTTTTTGATTTAAAAACCCCTTAAAAATGGAAACTGTCAAAGTGGCCAAAGTTTATCTGATCCAAAGTTGATTTAAATTTAAAACTGGCGGCCAGGAATCGGCCAGAGAAGCTGGTTAGCCGGGGAAAAATGTTTAGGATTATTTTGATTACTGATCTGTTGTCCAATCAAAATAATTTTTGTATAAGCTAACACAGAATTGAATCTAGTTTCTAAAAAACAAAAAGCTAGCTAAAATTTGAAATTTTAAAGAAGATATTCGCCAAAGATTGCGAATTTTGGGGTGAGGCTTAGTGGAAAGGCTAGCGGCTAGCGCCTTGCACTAAATCTATTTGAGTTGGGCTCAATCCCCATTTTCTGGATCCAGGTCCCGAAGATATTAGGCTTAGAATTAGGCCTAGTAAATTTTGCTAGATCTGGACCAGAGCTCTGGTTTTTCTCTGGACCTGAGCTCTGGTTTTTCTCTTTTCTAGCTTCTTGGAACAGCTCTGGGCTCAAGTTGACTGGCCAAGCTGAGAAGAATCAAAAGTTAATAAGAAGTAATAAGCATAATGTCTTCACTGTTCTTCACTGTTTTTCTTTTCATTCGTTGCTTTGTCTCAGATGCGTGATGTTTTCAAAATTCGATTCAAGACGAACGTGAAAAGGCCAAAAGCGTATTTTCGTGTCCAGTATCAGGGTCGATTGTTGCCAAACTGAGATTGGAGAAAGGGGAAGGGGGCACTCTGTTGATGTCCCCAGTCTGTCTCCAACCCCGATTCGATAGTTGTTTAGAGTGAAGAGAAGGGAACAGACAGACTGAAGGAAAGAAAGGAAATGAAAGGAAAAGAGATGAAAAAGAAGGGATCGGGGACCCCTCCCTTTTTCCTTTTCCCCAAAATTGGCCTTAGTCGTCTTTTTCACAATTAGGATCCTCACCCTTTGACGTTTTCTTGCGCTCTTTTTAAACTCCTTATACTTTTAGACTTTTTTTGAAAGGCCATACACGGTCATAAAGCTTTACACGGCCATAAAGCTTTAATAAATGGGGTAAGCTTTCACTAAGTTTGTTTGTCTTAGATTATTTAGTCAATTTTTCAAAAGAAAAAGTCTTTTTATGATTCTAACGATTAAATTTTGACCTATAAGAGAACTAAAAAAGGAACCTCACATTGTTTTACTGTTGTATTTTGTATTGTACAACAAAGTACAACCATATATTGTTGTACTTTGTGCTCGAAAGCGAGAACACACCATTTCTCGTGCTGAATCCTTCATTTTCTAGCAAATCAAGTTGTCAAATCAAGTCAAATCAAGTTGAAAATGAGAAACTAAGTGCACGAGGAAGGTTGTGTTTGCACGAGAGCACAAAAGCACAAAGAGCAAAAGTACAATCAGCAAAAGATTTCAAAAGGGAAGCTCACAAGGCTGAGATAACCTCAAATTAAAGGTCAAAAAAACGGACCTAGATAAGGTCTTTTCCCTATATAAGCCTTCTTTCACCGTCTCGAAGCGTTGGCTTATGGTGTAGTCGATAAGAGTCTTGTTTTCAAAACCAGGATTGCATGATTGATTGATGATTGATTCAACCAGGATTAGATTGCTGTACCTATAAGGCTTCTTTCACCGTTTGGCTTCTTTCACCTCGTGGTCACTTCTTTCACCTCGTGGTCAAGCGGATAAGAGTCTTGTTTTCAAAACCAGGATTGATTGATGATTGATTCAACCAGGATTTTTCAACCAGGATTCAACCAGGATTGTACCTATAAGGCTTCTTTCCCCTTTTCGAAACGTGCCCTCGTGGTGTAGCGGGTAAGAGTCTGGTTTCCGAGACAAGCTGTCCACCTTTTGCTCGGGTTCGATCCCGTCCTTTTGCTTTCATTTTATTTTGCTATTTAACCGCTTGAATTCGCTCTATTTTAACATTAAAATAAGTATTAAAACATTTTTTAATTTATTGAGTCAATTTTTAAAAGCTCAGCTTATTCGGCAGATCAGTTTGCTTTGATTAATCATCGGCTTTACTTCCTTGCTAGTATTCTTGATACTGCCAAAGATTGGACAAAAAGTATTTGATCAAAGTCAACTTTTATCGTTATCTTTGTCGTTATCGTTCTCGTTATCTTTGTCAATTTCCATTTCCTTTGTTGATCCTTGAGTTTTCCCCATTTCTCAGGTTTTTCCGATACAAGACACCTTTGATCCTTTAGGTTCATCTTGGATCAAATTTCAGCGGTTGTTTGAAAAAGGATTCCAAGTTTAAACGAAACAAAAAAAAACAGTGTTTTAGGGAAAATCTTTGAATCCAAGCTGATTCGAGCAGATCTTTGAACCCAAACATAATCAATTTTAAGGGTTAATCCCTTTAAATGACTTCCGTTCCATCCATTGATCAAATGTCATTCTTGGAAATTTTCTCTGAAATAATGACGTTTTTTGGTCGTTTTCTTGTTGCGAATGGGTGGGATTCGCGTCTTTTTCTTCTTGCAAGTGCTCATTTTCTGTCCTCAAACGTGTCTCGTGAGGCCTCAATATCATGTTTTCGAACGACGCCAAATGCTTTAATGAAAATCTTGGACGCTGTTTTGTCTCTAAAATAGATCTTCATATATGAAATATTATTTTGATCACTTTCATTTAAAATTCATTGCTTGTTACAAACAACTAGTTGTCTAATTGTTTGTAATAAACAACTAGAACTAGTTATCTAGTTATCTAGTTGTCTAGTTATCTGGTTGTCTAGTTGTTTAGTTGTCTAGTTGTTTAGTTGTCTAGTTGTTTAGTTGTCTAGTTGTTTAGTTGTCTAGTTGTTTAGTTGTCTCGTTGTCTAGTTGTCTAGTTGTCTAGTTGTCTAGTTGTCTGGTTGTTTAGTTGTTTAGTTATCTAGTTATCTGGTTGTCTAGTTGTTTAGTTGTCTAGTTGTTTAGTTGTCTCGTTGTCTAGCTGTCTAGTTATCTAGTTATCTAGTTATCTATTTATCTAGTTATCTAGTTGTCTAGTTGTCTAGTTGTCTGGTTGTTTAGTTGTTTAGTTGTCTAGTTGTTTAGTTGTCTAGTTGTTTAGTTGTCTCGTTGTCTAGTTGTCTAGTTGTCTAGTTGTCTAGTTGTCTAGTTGTCTGGTTGTTTAGTTGTTTAGTTATCTAGTTATCTGGTTGTCTAGTTGTTTAGTTGTCTAGTTGTTTAGTTGTCTCGTTGTCTAGTTGTCTAGTTATCTAGTTATCTAGTTATCTATTTATCTAGTTATCTAGTTGTCTAGTTGTCTAGTTGTCTGGTTGTTTAGTTGTTTTGACACCTAAAAGGCACCTATTTGAGAAAACTAAAACCACAAGCGACCACAAATGGAAAAAAGATCTAATTCTGTCAATCAAAGCGCTGAAGACGTTCTACGGTGGAGGAGATCCAGTCACTTCTGGTGAAGATGCGCTGGAACTTGATAAGATAGGAAGGCGATTTGAGGTGTCTGATGAGTGACGATCTTGTTTTTCTCCAAGCCTTGCAGTGTCTCCAAAAATTTGTAAACCCATCAAATCACTCTAGCCGGGTGATTTTTATTCTTTTTATATTAAAATCAGCGATATTAAAATAAAAAAAACAGGTGGTTGCCGTAAAAAAATTTTTATCGTCACCCGGCCGCGATTAATACCCCCCTTTAATCTAATCATAAAATATTTACTTTTAACTTTAAACAACAATCATTAACTAAAAGGAAAGCATAAAAACATTTGTGAGATGGGAAAAACAAAACTGTATAAGCAACACAAAGTTTTTAATGTCTCTTTGTTTCTGTTTCTTTCACTGTTTGGATTTCTGTAGATTGTTTGACTTGAGTAATATTCATTTGAATACTTATAGTTAGAAATAAACTCTGAAACTAGTTAAGGAGCTTCAATCAATCCTAAATGAGAAATTCGACTTGATCAACGGTCGCGTCCGTTTCCTTCCTATTTGCGTCGCTATTTTGCAATTATTCGCGTCGCATTTTTCGCCCTTTTCTCCCTTCCCGAAATTGTTTTTTCTGGTCTGCGGGCTCTGGCCTTCCCTCTTGGGGGACTTTGTTGTTTCATTTTTGATGCGCATGCTGTTTTTGTAATAGGTATTGTTGCATTTCGGTTCTGTACCAATAAACAGTAACGTTATAAATTCACTTTACTTTATGCTACCCTTCAGGTTTTAAATCCTGTTTAGATAACTGGTTTAACATTGTAGAGAGACCGTTTTACTAACATTTGTGTCACCATCGACGTAGTATCAATCCGATCCGTACTCTTCTCAAGAGTATTAATCTATTGTTGGATACTACGTGTTCTTGTTACGTTATAAGCGCTTTTGGGGAAACCCTTTTTAACCTTTTTGTGCTATTCGGCCATTCTTAAGCAGAATCATCCTCGTGGATAAGGTTAAAGCGGGTCGCACCCCAAACTCAACTCAGAAACGCTTCATTTCTGTTTTATTCAAACGTTTTCTTTCAAATCTTTCTCCAATGATCACATGATTTTCAGAATTTGAAATTCAAAAACAAATGCCACATTTTTTGTTGAAGTCAGGAAGACTCACAAAAAAGGGTTACATTTTGGGAAGCCCCGTGTTAGCCAGAAGAAGACGGGTAGAAGAGCAACGCGCGAAGGTAATGCAATTTGGCAGGACGGGAGAAGGAGGGGAGAGCTCCCTTGTCCTGTTGAGCTCGTAGATGGGCCCTCCATCTACTGCCTCCCCTTCCCCTTCCCAGCTCTTCTCCCTCTTCATTTGTCCAACTTTGTCGACTCTTCTTTCTCCTAGATAGCCTTGTTAAAGAAGAGAGTCTTTCTTCACAAGGATAGAGCCACTTTTATGGCCCTTCACTCTCCTTTCTTCGACACGAATTCACTTGACATCTCCGCTCCGGGAGTGATCTCGTTGAATTAACTTGACAAGTACGAGACTGACGTTGTTCGTTCAGGTGATCTTTTGGGCTCAAATGTTTTCGATGAGTCATTGTTTTGTTTTTATTTGAAGGAAGGAGTACTTTTGCATTTCTTAATAGTGAATTGCTGATTCAATAGACTTTTTCATTCAAATTTAGACAGCAGCCGACCAGAATTGTCTAGAATTGACCAGAATGGACCAGAATTGACCAGAATTGACCAGAATTGACCAGAATTGACCAGAATTGACCAGAATTGACCAGAATTGACCAGAATTGTCTAGAACTCACCAAAATTCAGCAGAATTGACTGTGTTAAATCAGAATTAACCTCAAGTTGAATTTTTGATAACACGTAGAACTGGCATTAGCTAACTAGCAGCTCTAGCAGCTCTAGCAGCCCTAGCAGCCCTAGCAGCCCTAGCAGCTCTAGCAGCCCTAGCAGCTCTAGCAGCCCTAGCAACTCAGACATAAAGCTTTTTGATTAATTTCTCAAGCTTTTTGAACAAGTTTTCCATTGTTTTTCTTGTAGCATACATTGTAATTTTTGTCTTTTCAGTGTCATAGCCAAATAAAAACTGAAGTCAGCTAATAAATTCAGCTGGGGGAATGAAATGACGCCGAGAATCAAAGAAATCTCTAAAACTTTTAGCAGGCTTCGTGAAATGATACGTGTTTGATATCAATAGAAAGGTTAACTAATTCTCTGCAAAATGGTATTCAAAAAAAGAACTCAAACAGCGCCTCAGCTCAACAAATGACCATTTTTTGCACAAAACTTATAAACTGTCATCTAGCGGCAACGGTTAAAGGGATCTTTCTGAAAATTTGGCAACTTATGCAATTGAGGGTTCTCTATCTTTTGATTTAGACATCAAAGAAGGTTTATGTGGAAGAAAGGGTTCAAATGATGAGTTTTTGACAAGCTTTTGACTAGCTTTTGACCATTTTGACATTTTGACTAGCTTTGTTTCAGGATCCATAAACTTAACGAAAGAAAAGCTTTATGAAATCTCTCAAAAGTCACTTTGTAGAGAAATAATGGATCCTTTGATAAAAGAAATTTAAAGTATTTAAAGAAGGCTGTCTGTCTGAAAAATTGTCTTTAAAGTTCGGCACCATTCCATTCTCCCTAGCCCAATAGTTTCCCGAAATTCCTCAACTTCTTGACCCAGTGACCGAATATGGAAAGTGTCGCGAAAGGCGTGTGAATCAGACGAAATTAGCATCTCGATGACTCACCCCGTCTCTTCCAGACTCTTTCCAGAAAAAGAGGTTTATATTGAGACGTTATATATGGGGAAGAGGTGAGAAAGGGGTGAGAAGATCTGTTTGCTGAGTCCCAATCTTTTCCCCCAATCTCTCGAGCGATTTCTCACGCCCATCCCACTCGCGGCATACATATGCATAGATTGGGTGTTCAGTCTCCGAATTATCACGTTCTTTTTGCAATAGTGCTTTTGATTTAGATTCATAAATCAACTCTTAAAACTTTCTGAAGTCTATCTATCTATCACCAATCTATCAAGTTTGTCTCAAGCATTCCTTCTCTAAAGAACCTTTCGATTTTAACTCACTTTAATAATATTTAAAACGAGTTTGAGCTTTTTTTTTGATCTAACCTAGTTACAGTTGTTCTTTCGAAAGTTAAAACTGCAAACTTTCTACTATTTTAAAGGTTTAGACAGTTTAAATGTTTACAGTTAAGTTGACAGTTTACAGTGTTTACTGTTTACAGTGTTTACAGTTTAAATGTATTTAAAATGTTCTTTTTCCCAATTCAAACTGTGCTCTGTTTTTCAATTCTTCCATTGTTAAACACTTCAATGTTTTGTTTATAACTTGTACTATTATTTAAACACCTTGAGCCAGCGTTAGCTCGGGATAAGTTGGGTAAGGTCAGTTGACTGACTAAAAGGCTTTTTTTAGTCAGTCAACTGTTTTTAAGGCTACGATCAGGTCAAAATGCCTTGGTCTGGCCTTGGCTTGGTCTGGCCTTGGCTTGGCCTGGCCTTGGCTTGGCCTTGCCTGGAACTTGTGGCACTGGCTTTACTAGGGAAAGGCACGAATTCAAGGTGAGTTTTTGTCTGGACATCCAGTGCACTTTATAGAATCAGGTATGAGGCATTCGAATCTGAAATCAAAATCTGAATGACTTGGTCGAAAAATGACTTTCCAGGTAAAACTTGAATTGGAAATTTGGCGTCAAAACGGATGCTTTAAAGGCTCCTTTCTAGGAAAAGGGAAAAGGCTTCTTCCTCCTAGAAAATTCTTCTTTCTCCTTCCTCCTTCTTCCTCCTTCCTCCATCTTCGTCCTAGAAAACGTAGTTTTGTGGCCTAGTGGATAACGAATTAAACTTCGACCCAAAGAATAGGGTTCGGTTCCTCGTGCAGCTTTTAGTTTTTCTTTTTCTTTTGGAGTAGCTTCTAGCATTTTGCAGCTATTTGCAGCACTAGAGACTCAGAATCGACCGTTCAGCTATTGCACTTGCTAAACTCTCAAATTTGTTATCAAACTTTTCAAAAGCTTGGCTATAAACGCTCAAAAATACCCCTTTAGTCAGACACAAAGACTTTCAGCCCGTTCGGATACTAGTAATCTTTCGGTCAGAGCATAAATAATCAAGGAAAGAGGAAGAAAAAAAAGACCAAAGCCACTCAAAGAAAAGACATTTATCTGTTGGAGAGCCTTTATTTGGTATTCATTGTATCGGATGGGCTTTCCGGGAGATCTTTTCTTGTTCTCTCCTCAATGGACATCACATCCCATTTCTCTGGACACATTTTGACACGGAAAAAAAGACATTTTTCGAGATCAGCTGCATCTTTTAATGAAATAGGCTTTGCGTAATTGCACACAATGTTAATTCTTGTGGATTTTTCTTTTCCTCTCTATTGCCTGCCTATTGACTAAAGGTGATAAATTGTGGAATGTCGGAGGGTCGTGATTGCTCACGAAATTTATGCTCCCTTTGGGATTTGGGGGGAGAACAAGAGGAGAAACATACGTTTAAATTCTAAAAATATTCTTCAAATCTTGTGGCATTTATAGTTGTTTTTGTTTTTGCTTTTCCTTTTTCTTTTGCTTTTGCTTTTGTTTTTGCTTTTGTTTTTGCTTTTGCTTTTGCTTTTGTGAAAGCTCATTTCTATTACTAGTTGAAAAGCTAACGAAAAACTGGTTTGTGAATAGTTTTCGACTCGAAAGATAAGCTTCATCGGTCCTTGTCACTCTTACACCGTCCACTATGCATTTGAAATAATAAATTTGTATTTAAAAACGTAAGCTTCATAGGTACGCTATGACGAACTCGTTACTCTTCCCATTCTGAATCTTATAAATCATTTTGCTTACCACTATTATCATCTCACTACATCCCTACAAGTCAAACTCATTTTCTATTTATTCTTTGTCATAAGATCATCAAAAAATGAATGGAAATTGCCTCTTTTGAACGGAAATTTTACTGGACAAAGTGGGCTACTTTAAATGCAAATTATACAGGGCAAAGAAGGCGACTTTAAATGCAAATTATACAGGGCAAAGAAGGCGACTTTAAATGCAAAGTTTACGGGGCTAAGTAGACAACCTTAAATGCAAATTCTACTGGGCTAAGTAGACAACCTTAAATGCAAATTCTACTGGGCTAAGTAGACAACCTTAAATGCAAATTTTACCGGATGAAGTAGACAACCTTAAATGCAAATTTTACTGGTCAAAGTAGACAACTTTAAATGCAAATTTTACTGAGTAAAGTCATGTAAGAGTCACAAGAACCGCTTGCTCCCGCTTGATGAGTAAATTCGATCTTATGGTCCTTGAAAATTTGGGGTTTAAATCTCGCTAGAACTAAGACTCTTTCAAGGGCATTTTTTTGTTGCAAGCCCATGAAACCAGGTCCTTTCCTGGCTGCTGGCCTTGCCTTTATGACAGACTTTATTTGACTCACAAAAAAGTCCTGGACTTGGAAAAACAAAAGTTCTGAAAAACCAGAACTTAAGTAAAAGCCTGACTTCTAGCTGGGCTTTAGTCTGACCTGAGCTTGGCTTAAAGGCTTTAACTAAAACAACTTGAACCTAATCCTTTGAATTGAACCTAATCCTTTGAATCTGTTCTAAACAAACTAAACATTTTCCAACACCCCTTCAATCCCTCACTTTACTTCTCATTACTATTCTTTTTCTCAAAGTTTTTTTTAAAGTCTAAACACCTACACAAGTAAAAGATGAGATCGTTGAGATGTGCGCTTTGGATGAAATTGAAGTCTCCGCACACCCAGCTGGGTCCGGGTAATTTCCGGGCTTTTCGCTCCAACGAAGGCGCGAAATGAGACAATGAAAAGGGCCGAGACTCATCGTTTTCCTTTCGCTCATCACCGCGGAAAAATTTTCTCCTTTTTTTTGCTAGTTTTCGATGAAAACCCTGGAGACTACTGTAGCGAAAATACGACTATTTTTGGTGTTATCAACAACATTCCCTTTCTCAGTCTTTTTTGAAGCTAAAGATCTTGTTTTGGTCATTTCGAAATGTATGAACAAAAGTGTTTCTTTTCTGACACACTCTTCTTAGGCAGATGATTCATTTTCGAAGAAAGTTTCCTTTCTTGTCGCTGATCTTTCCTATATAAACTATTGAAACAATTGTTGATTGGGAAAATCTTCAATTAAAATTGATTATTTCTTTATTTTTTTTCATATTAATATTTAAAAATTCGACTTTTGCGTAGTTTCCGGGTATTTTGAACGGGTCGTCACCATTTGAAGGCTTATAACTTTGTCCAGGGATAATATTTTGATTAACTTTTATATCATTGTATAGAGAACATTCAAGGCTTTCAAATGATACCAAAAAGAGCTTAATTGGATTTTTCATTCCCATGCAAACCAGGCGACATGACACCCAAGTTGGATAGGCCTCATTTGCTCAGAGTTGGCTCTGATTTTCTTGGACTGGATTATCGAACCAAGCTCTATTTAGTATCATTTGAAAGCCTGGAATGTTCTCTATACAATGATATAAAAAGTTAATCAAAATATTATTCCTGGACAAAGTTATAAGCCTTCAAATGGTGACGACCCGTTCAAGACCCGGATTTTTCCAAAATACCCGGATTCTTTCAAAATACGCGAAAACTACACAAAAGCCTAAATATTCTAATCTTATTTTGTTCTGAATCTTTTTCATAGCAGCAAATTCTCTGTAGATTGTTTTTAAATCAAAACGGGAATAGGATTTTATGGATTGCTGTCGATTTTTGTATTGGTCAACTAATGTTTTGTGTTTCACGAATACTAAAATAATTTTAAAAACTAGATGATAGTTTCTCAAGTTTCCCAAGCAAATATAGAACCCTTTTTTCAGAAAATTCTATTCGAATTTGATCTAGATCTTGATCTAATCTATTCAAACTTGATCATAAAAAACTTTTCGTTTTTTATGATCGTTCAAAATACTCATAAATTAACCAAATCATTTTACATTTTACTTTATTATGTTGCCAACAAGTAAAAGTTAAGGAAAAGTAAGTTAAGGAAAAGTAAGTTAAGTAAAAGGAAGTTAAGTAAAAGGAGGCTAAGTAAAAGGAAGTTAAGTAAAAGTAAGTTAAGTAAAAGTAAGTTAAGTAAAAGGAAGTTGAGTAAAAGTAAGTTAAGTAAAAGGAAGTTGGGTAAAAGGAAGTTAAGTAAAAGTAAGTTGAGTAAAAGGAAGTTAAGTAAAAGTAAGTTAAGTAAAAGGAAGTTAAGTAAAAGGAAGTTAAGTAAAAGGAAGTTAAGTAAAAGTAAGTTAAGTAAAAGCTTTACTTATAAAGAACACTTTATTCTAATAGTATGCTTTACTTTATGCCAGTTTTATTCCAGTTTTATGCCAGTTTACTTTATGTTTCAAAAGAAAATGCATTGCCTGATGCCTGAAAATGCAGAAAATGCCATAAGTGTGGGTGTTTTGTTCTGTTTCGGTTGAAATGAATCATTTGAGGAGGAGGAGAAAGATGAAAAAGAAAGAAAGATGAAAAAGAAAGAAAGAAAGATGAAGAGAAAATCACTGATACGGGAGAGTCTGAAGAGATCTTCTAGTTAACACCTTGCATTGATTTTCATTGATTTTCTTTCCTTTTTCTTTCCTTCTTTTCTTTCCTTCTTTTCTTTCCTATCAATCCATTTTTTTTCTCAGTTTCAGAGCTAGCAAAGTACTCTATTTTCTCTCATTCTTCTTCTAATTTTTTGATCTAGAAAATCAGATAATGCTTCTGTTTTGTTCTAGAAACATTCTTTAACGATATTTTACTTAAAATCTTCAGAAAATTTTAACCAACTCTGATCTAGAACGTAAACTTTTTGAAACTAAAAGATATCGAATCAAGAATGACAAAGAGAATCAACTCCTGTGATCAACTCCTGTGATCATCTTCTTTGATCAACTCCTGTGATCAACTTCTTTGAACAACTTCTTTGATCAACTTCTTTGATCAACTCCTGTGATCATCTTCTTTGATCATTTCCTGTGATCAACTTCTTTGATCATTTCCTGTGATCAACTTCTTTGATCATCTTCTTTGATCATCTTCTTTGATCATCTTCTTTGATCAACTTCTTTGATCATCTTCTTTGATCATCTTTGATCATCTTCTTTGCCTATCTTTTTCATTTTGAATCACGAATCTTCGAAAAATTTGTTTTTTGTTGTTTTTCTTTCAATCTGTTGAACTTTTTCAAACGAAAATTGCTTTTTTCTCCAAAATTGCTGTCTAACTTGAATAAGTCAGAAGAATCTCTGCTGTTTTATAAAAAATGTAGCTCTGGATTTCAGATTTCAGAGGTTCAGGGACAATCCCAAAGACCTCTGGCCAACTGATATTGGTATAGAAATGTAGCCCTGAAAAAGATCGGTCTAAAATCTACCAATGTCAGCTGGCCAGAGGTCTTTGAACCTCTGAAATCTATACCAAAATCTACCCCCCGATACTAGTCTATCCGTTTTCGAAAAAAACTTCAGTTGTAGCTGACAAGGGGACGCCAAAAAATGGCCTAGCAGATTGTCTAGCAGCTCGGAAACTCTGGCCAACATACAAAAAATCTACACCCGCCGCCCGATACTATAGTTGATCCTTGAAAACATTTAAAAGCAAACCTTTGCATATTGATTTATCAATAATAGAATTGCTTTGGTTAGATTATAACATAATTTAGCATTTTAGCATTTATAGTTCCCTTATCGTTCCCTTATAGTTCCCTTATAGTTCCCTTATAGTTCCTTTAGAGTTCCTTTATAGTTCCTTTATAGTTCCTTTATAGTTCTTTTATAGTTCCTTTATAGTTCCTTTATAGTTCCTTTATAATTCCTTTATAGTTCCTTTATAGTTCCTATTTAGTTCTTTTATAGCTCCTTTACAGTTCCTTTATAGTTCCCTTATAGTTCCTAAAGTTTTATGTTTTATAGAAAAACTTGGGCACAGAATTCTTGAACCCAAAAATTTCTCAATCTCAAATGATGCGTAAATAGAAAAAAAAACCGAAGCAAAAAAAGATTCACACGCTTTTCTTTTTAAACTCACTTACTAAAGGCTTTACGGAAATCATTTATCAGCTCATTTATTAGATCATTTATCAGCTCCAGCTTATTTATCAGCTCCAGCTCATTGATCAGCTCCAGCTCATTGATCAGCTCCAGCTCATTGATCAGCTCCAGCTCATTTATCAGCTCCAGCTCATTGATCAGCTCCAGCTCATTGATCAGCTCCAGCTCATTTATCAGCTAGTTTTTAGACAGATCAGATTTCAAAATTTCCCCAGAAATCAAAGAATCACGAAATTTTCTCGACTATTTTTCGTCTTAATTTCTTGCACAAATTTGATTGACACCGAATCATCTCGAAAATTTCCTTTTCTTTTCCTTTTTATCTTTTTTGTTTCATTTTATTTTCATTTATTTTCATTCACAATGTCTAATCAAATTTCATGTTTTTTTCTTTCAAAAAAGATGAAACAGAAAAAAATTCTTGTGCCACATTGAGAAATGCATCTGGGTCTCGGCCTTGTGTAATTGCCTCCAATATGGCAATTTTCTGGAGAGAATTTCGGAAAACTCTTTGAAATCTTCTGTTTATTTTTATAATTGTTCAAAATTTACAAAAAATAAAATAAAATTACATTTCAGATGTCAACTTCGCATCTAGCCATCTGAATTGATTCGATTTTGATTTTGATTCGATTCTCAAAATTCTCATCTCGTCAAAATGAGCGCCGAGAACGAGATGGAAAAGGTCAAAGTGGCTGTGAGAGTGAGGCCGTTTAATAAAAGAGGTGAAAAGTTTGAAAGAATTCATTTTTAATTGTTTTGAGTTTTGAGTAGGCAATGGTCACATAAACTAGACATTTTTGGGCTTCTAATGAGCTATCACGAGTTGCTAGCAAAAGCACCAAGTTATTTGCGCCGCGTATCATTTGCGCCAAGTATCATTTGCGCCACATATCATTTGCGCCAAGTATCATTTGCGCCATGTATTATTTCCGCCACGTATCATTTATGCCACGTATCATTTGCGCCAAGTATCATTTGCGCCAAATTATTCGCGCCAAGTATCATTTGCGCCAAGTATCATTTGGGCCAAGTATCATTTGCGCCAAGTATCATTTGCGTCACGTACCATTTGCGCTCAGTTGTAGCTGACAAGGGGACGCCAAAAAATGGCCTCTGGTCTCTCTGGCCATTATACAAAAAATCTACACCCGCCACCCGATACTATAGTTGATCCTTGAAAACATTTAAAAGCAAACCTTTGCATATTGATTTATCAATAATAGAATTGCTTTGGTTAGATTATAACATAATTTAGCATTTATAGAAAGTATTTCCGCCAAGTATCATTTGCGCCAAGTACCCAGTCGAGTTTCTAGTCGAGTAAACAGATTTCACGAATTTGATCAAGAATTCGTTCTTTCGATCTTCTTTTTTTTACTTTATGTGTTCTTCATGATTAAAACGTTCTCTAGAAGTTGGGCAATTTGGAAAAACTATCGTAATCTTGTAGATTAGATTTTATACGTTTTAATTGATTTTGTTTTCTTATCCAATGAGATTATAATCAAGTAGAAAAGATGAAAGTAGAAGTAGAAGGGAATCGAGTAAAAGAAATAAAGGCTAAACAAATTTGCGGTAGTTTTAGTAGTAAGTTTAGTCGTTTTAGTAGTTTTAGTCGTTTTAGTAGTTGCGATAGTAAAAATTAGTAAACGTTTTAACGTTTGAAATGCGTTTTCGTAAACGGAATTGACGAAGAACACAGTCATTTGACCCCAATCATCTTTAAATGAAAAATTTCAGAGATCGATCTCAAGACGAAAAATGTGGTGGCGATGTGCAAGGATCAGGTCAATCTCGAGCATCCGACTGATGAGTGAGTGCAGATTTCGGCAAGAAAATGCTCTGCTATAAGCTGGTTTTAAAAAAATGAAACAAATGATTTACTATGGGCAAACTGGTGTCAAAATAATTAGGAAATTTCCAAAATGATTTCCAAAATGAAACAAACGATTTCCGAAATCCTAATCCTTTATAACTTTCAGTAAACAACCAAAGAATTTCGCCTTCGATCACGCTTTTTACTCGACCGAGTACGATCATCCGGACTATGCAAGTAAGTGATACGATTTTCTGATTCAGAGGGGAAAAAGAATCTTAGAGCTTAACAAACATAAACTTTAGTTTAACAAACATAAACCTTAGCTTAACAGACATAAACCTTAGCTTAACAAACATAAACTTTAGAAACATAAACATAAACAACTTAATAAATATCGGCATGTAAAGTTTAACTGAATTTCAGGTCAAGAGGAAGTCTTTGAGTGTGTGGGAAGAGGAGTGCTCGAGAACGCTTTCCAAGGCTACAATGCTTGCATTTTTGCGTATGGACAAACTGGTGGGTTTTGCGTAATGAAAATATGCTGAATTTAAAGATTATACCAATTATCGTATCATCTTTCATTTGATTTCTAGGTTCCGGTAAATCTTATTCAATGATGGGCACCGCTGATCAACCGGGAATCATTCCGCGACTCTGTGATGCCGTTTTCGCTCGCATTGAACAAACCTCGAATGACACTTTGAATTATAAGGTTTACATCTTCTTTTGAATCTCTTGAATCTTTTGAATTGTTTAAATGGATCATCTGAAAACCAGCCGAAAAACCCGGGTTTTTCAAGCTGTTTTGCGGTCGACTGGCCACCATGGCGTAGTCGGGAGCGCATAAGTCTACGGCCTCCGGGTTCGATCCCCCGTAGTGCCACTCAATTTAACTTTTTCAATTTTTTATTTAAAATACGACAACTATATTAGATTTTCAGACTTTTTGAAGAATTTCAGTTTTTTTTTTGCTTAAAGACGGCTGAGAAAAAGCCCATACAGGTGGAAAGGCAGAAATTGCTCTTTTATATATAGTAAAGTAGCTAAATAGATGTAAAAAAGAACTGAGTCAAAGCGCTGGTGCGACAAAAGCGACCAAATTTTATGAATACTCTAAATTTTAGTATATTTTTAGTATAGTAGATGCATTTTATGCAAAGTCTCTCAAAAATTCTGACACTTTTTCTATAAACAGTCATTTGTTAACTTGAAAAACATGTGAATTTCAAAAAAAAACGCCGGATTCGAAAAATTCAAATATTTTTACCCAAATATGCCATTTTCATGAAAAGATTTCAATTCTAAACAACTCTTTGACTAGGATTTGAAGATTTGAAAAAGTTGACTTAAACTTTTCAGAATCGAATTTTTTTGAAAAACTGTTGTTACCATTTGATAGACCAAAGTTTTTTCTTAAAAACAAGCCACAAACGAACTTTATATCTTAGAAACGAAAAATTTTCAAGCGATTCTACGAAGGGTACCCAAAATCTTAAAAGCTCTGACCACCTTTAACACGTTCGGGACGGTTCGGTCCACCGGTGGATGAAGGCCGTCTGGTTCCTGGGACGGTTCGGTCCCCCGGTGGACGAAGGCCGTCTGGCCCCTGGGATGGTTCGGTCCACCGGTGGATGAAGGCCGTCTGGTTCCTGGGGCGGCTCGGTCCACCGGTGGATGAAGGCCGTCTGGTTCCTGGGACGGTTCGGTCCCCCGGTGGACGAAGGCCGTCTGGCCCCTGGGATGGTTCGGTCCACCGGTGGACGAAGGCCGTCTGGCCCCTGGGGCGGCTCGGTCCACCGGTGGATGAAGGCCGTCTGGTTCCTGGGCGGGTTCGGTCCACCGGACGAAACCCCTTCCGTCCCAGAGACAGACGCTCTACCGACTGCGCTATAGTAGACCTCTATTCCGCGTATCCCAATGTTGGCCGCTATAGTAGACCTTTTTGGGATAAAGTCTTATCAAAAAATGATGTTGATATGAAATGTTCATCTAGCTGAGCTCCATCTAATAAAACAAAAATCGTGGAAAACAGATCATCGGAGAAAGAGAAATGCGGCGTTTTGTCTCACGAGCCAAAAAGAGCCGATATCTTTTTGAGGCAGCAATATTTTCAAAAACTGATTAGAGATTTGATTAGAAATTTGACATATAGGAGGTGTATTTCGGGGCTAATAGCTTTGCGAGACACCCCTTGTCCACTGGGGCAGTAGCGCAAAAAACGCCTCGTCGCGAATGTGTTAACACATCCTCATCAAAGAGTTGTTTAGAGTTGCAACTTTTATGCAAAAAAAGTATAGTTAAAGTAAAAATATCTGAATTTTTATAATCCGGCGTTAGTTTTTCAAAAATGGCACCTTTTCCGAGTCAAACTGTCCGTTTACAAAAAGTAAAAGAACTTTTGAGACACCCTCTATAGAAGATTTTTGGTTGGTTTTATTGTATGTAAAAATTATGCAAAACCAATTCCAGGTCGAAGTCTCTTACATGGAGATTTACAATGAGAAAGTTCGAGATTTACTCGATCCAAAGAGCGCCAAGAAGGGTCATCTGAAAGTGAGAGAGCACAAAATCTTGGGTCCAATGGTTGACGGGCTCTCGGTGTTGGCCGTTTCGAGTTACGAAGTGAGAACCCTAATCTTTTAGTGAAAAACTATTTTCAGACAATTGAAATCGAATTGAAATGAAAACAAATCGCTTCTCTTTCAGCAAATCGCTTCTCTAATCGAGGAGGGAAACAAATCGAGAACGGTTGCCGCGACAAATATGAACGCCGAATCGAGTCGATCACATGCCGTTTTCAACATTCGTCTCACTCAAGTGCTAATCGATGCTGAGAATGGGGTGAGTTCGTTGTTTTCTCTTCCACTTTGTCAATGTAAAAGTTTAGTAATGATTTTGCCCAACTTCAATCCACAATTTAGACCCTTTTCTGTGAAAGATTTAAAAAAAACTCAAAACTATTAGAATCTACAAAGTCTAAGCTATCTAATAATGCCTTAAAGTCAAGATTGAACAAGTTTAAGGTAACCAAATCAGTGACACAGAGTTGGCAAAATCATTACCCCTTACTAAAGGAGTATTAAACGTACCAAAAGTACCAAAAGTACCAAAAGTGCTAAAAGAAGTACCAAAATTGCTAAAAGAAGTACCAAAAGAAGTACTAAAGTTATCAAAGAAGTACTAAAACTACCAAAAGAAGTACCAAAAGTTTACTACTGATTTCATCTTATCAGTAACTTAACTAAATATAATTTTAAGTAAAATGACGTTGTAACAAACAAAAATTGAGACAAAAATTGAAACAAAAATTCCCAGGAACTCAAGAGCTTTTTTAGTTCTCCGGCGAAAAGGTGGCCAAAATCTCGTTAGTCGATTTGGCGGGAAGTGAACGAGCTGGAAAGACGGGAGCTGTTGGGAAAAGGCTTGAAGAAGGAGGAAACATTAACAAGTGGGCAAGAGTTTGGATTTAGGGAAATTAGTGAACGACTAGAGATTTTGGGAGCCGAACTACATGATTGTGGAACATTTGATACGCACTCCCCTCCTTTTGCCATTGGCAATCTAACTTTGAACTCAAATATCTTTGTGTATGGCTGTCCAATTTCGATATTCTTGGTATCGTTGGATGCGCTAAGTCTTTCTCTGTCGATTGGTACAAAAACTATTTAAATTGAACAGCGCAACATCAAGATATTTGAGCTCAAAGTTGGCTTGTCAATGGCAAAAGGGGCGGGGCGCGTATAGAAGGTCCCACAATGGTCCCGCCCCTTTGCCATTGACAAGCCAACTTTGAGCTCAAATATCTTGATGTTGCGCTGTTCAATTTAAATAGTTTTTGTACTGATCGATAGAGAAAGACTTGACGCATCTAATGATACCAAGAATATAGAAATTCGACAACCCAACACAAAGATATTTGAGCTCAAAGTTGAATTGCTAATGACAAAAAGGGCGGGGTGCCTATCAAATGTCCGATAACCGTACTACATTGCTTGAAGTACTACAAAGTACACTGATAACTGAGAAAAAGTAAAACATTTAGAAAAACAGTAGCAAATTCGGTGAATAGCTTAAACTATGATAGGTAATTAAAATTTAGATCTTTGACAACCCTCGGAATGGTGATTTCTTCATTGGCGGATCGATCGAGCAAAGACAAAAAGGACAAATTCATTCCGTATCGAGACTCGGTGTTGACTTGGTGAAAGAGAAAAGAAAACTGTAAATGATTTCGAGTTTAGGCTTTTGAAAGACAATCTTGGGGGAAACTCGAGAACGGTGATGATTGCCACGATTTCCCCAGCTGCCGATAATTACGAGGAAACGCTGAGCACACTCCGATATGCGGATCGAGCAAAGAAAATCGTCAATCATGCTGTCATCAACGAGGTTTGCCTTCTGATATCCTTAAACCAGCCAAAAAACTCGCCTAACAGCGGGTTTTTCCGGCTGAGCGCTCCGTCGCCGTGGTGCAGTCGGGAGCGCGCTGGTCTACGGGTCACACGGCCGGGTGTGGGCCGGGTTCGATCCCCCATAGTGCCGCTCAACTTTGGCATTTTTAAATTTTTATTTTAAATGGCACAACTACATTGTATTCTAAGGTTTTCTAAAGAAGTTTTAGCTTTATTTGTTAGAATACGGCCGAGAAAATGCCCGTACAGACAGACACTGCTCTTTTATCTAGTAGCTTCCTAAAGTCATCTAACTAACCTATATTCTATCTAGAAAATCAATTTTCAAGTTATTGTCTTCATCTATTTTAGTCCATGATAGTAATTTCTCACTTTTTTCGCAGCAAATTCTCAATTCTTGGTCAGAAAAAGGTCACGGCTATAACTCAATATCTAGATATGTTTTGAAACAAGTAGAATAGCTAGGCAATCGTTTTCTTATTCAAATCTTATTCGTTCAGGATCCAAATGCAAAAATCATTCGCGAGCTTCGTGAAGAGGTCGAACAACTCCGTTTGCAAATCAGTCAAACAAAGAAAGAACACTCGGAAACGCAAGAGCTTCGAGATCGATTGACTGAATCGGAAAGAATCGTCGAACAGATGAACAAATCCTGGGAAGACAGGCTAAAAGAAACCGACAGTGTTTACAAAGTATGCCTATGAATCTATCATTTCTAATTTTTTTTCTAGGAACGACAACGAGATCTGGCCAACATTGGGATCTCCGTGGAAAGCTCTGGAATCAAAGTGATGAAGGACAAGTTCTACCTAGTCAATCTCAACGCCGATCCTTCTTTGAATGAGCTACTCGTCTATTATCTCAATGTAAAAGGGATATTGTAAATTTAAAATGAGATTTTTAGATGGTGGCAATCATTGGAAGCTCTGAGGTGGAGTCGGAATCAGATCGGCCGGACATTGTGCTACAAGGACTTGGAATTCAGCCGCACCATGCTCTATTGGAGATTGTTGAAGAGTTTGGAAGACACCGACTCTACATCACTCCACTTTCGAAAGAGGCTAGGTCAGTGGGATTTGACATTTGATCTGACATTTGATAGCGCCGCCCCTTCGCCATTGGCAATCTAACTTTGAACTCAAATTTCTTGGTGTTGGGCTGTTTAATTTAAAGATTTTTGGTACCATTAGATGCGCCAAGTCTTTCTCTGTTGATTGGTACAAAAGCTATTTAAATTAAACCACCTAATACGAAGATATTTGAGCTCAAAGTTAGATTGACAATGGCAAGGGGAGCGGCGCGCATATCAAAGGTTCCACAATCTTTAAATTTGTTTGACTCAAACAAATACAGAAAATCGTCATGAAAGTGTTTCTGTTTTAGAATTTGTGTAAATGGAAAAGAAATCGAGGACAAGACCCTATTACGGCACGGATTTCGTCTCCTCATCGGTATCAATCATTACTTCAAAGTGAATTGTCCCCGCGAGGGAGACATGGCTCAATCGATCATGGATGAGAGTGCCGTCTTTGATTATGATGATGCTTGGCATGAGGTGAGTTGAGAACAAGCATTCTGCTCTTTATCAAACAGCCAGAGCTTCTGCTCTTTATCAAACAAAAGTTTGATAAAGAGCGAAAGCTCTGGCTATATAGCCAATAGGTTGTACCTTTTCCTAATAATTCAATTTCCTAGGCTAACTCCGGCTCATCTGCCAACGTCGATCAATACGTGGAGCAACTGGCCAGGAAACACGAAGAAGAAAAGCAAGCCGCTTTAGAACAACAATACGAGGCATTCGAGCGATACATTCAAAATCTAACTGCTGGAGGGTGAGTGAAAACAAGTCGGATTTTAAACGTCAAACTTCAGCATGACTCCTTGCACTCCAATGACACCTGGCTTTGGTCTAATGACTCCCTTGGGAACCCCAGGATCAGCGCTGCCCCCTTTCGGCTTTCCGACGAATCCCCGGCAAAGCGTTAGAAACAAATTTTTCTATTGGGCTCAGAAGAGGTTTGTTTTCAAGAATATATTAATAAGTTTTTGTTTAGAGAAGAAATGTTTGCCGAGGCATTGACGAAACTGAAGAAAGAGATCGTTCGAGCAAATGCCTTGGTGAGAGAGGCGAATATGATCAGTCGAGAGCTGGCAAATAGTCGGAGACAGACAACGTATGATGTGACTCTGCAAATTCCGGCTAGCAATCTACGACCAAGTAAAATCAAGGTAAGTGAGTTCAAGACTTTTGTATAGCAATTCTAGATTTGTAACAAGTAGACTTATGACAAAAACATCTGTTGGTCCTTTTTGCTTTGATAATTTAAGGTTTTTCGTGTTTTTCTTAGTACCAACCCTTCGATGTTGACTATTTTGATTATCATTCGATGCTGAATCAAGTTGTGCGTCAAATGATACCAAAGTTAACTCAAAATATAATCTCCACGCAAAGTTGTTGGCTAAAAATCAAAACCCCGCCCATTATGGGCGAAACTTAACCTTTTGCCTCATAACTTTGCGTGGATATTATATTTTGAGGTGATTTTTGTTTCATTCGACGCACAATTTGATTCAGCATCGAATGATAATCAAAATAGTCAAAATAGAAGGGTTGGTACTAAGAAAAACACGAAAAACCTTAAATTGCCAAAGCAAAAAGAACCGACAGATGTTTTCATTACAAGTTTAGTAACAAGAACGATATCTGAAGTTTAGTAATAACTTCAGATATCGTTCTACTCAAATTTCTTAATTTTAATCATTTTCCAGGACGGTGGTTTTGTCTGTGAGCCCGTTGTCGTTGTCCGAAGAGTGGGAATGGCCGGCTGCCAACTCTGGTCACTCACTCAACTCGAGAACAAACTAGTGGATATGAGAGATCTCTACAACGACAAGTTGAATGGAATTGAAAGGTGAGTGGAAAATTGCTTTTCATTGAATCTTTTCATTTCCAGATATTCACCCCAAGTCTCTCCTGAATGCTCACCGATTCGCGTGTTGCCGAATGGTTTCGAGGAACGACCCGATGGAAGTGTCACTTTTGATCCGTTCTTTGATTCTCAACAAAATCATTCACTTGTCGGAGTGGCGAATGTGTTCTTGGAGGTGCTCTTCCACGAGTTGAAGCTAGATTATCAGGTCAGTTTTTTCAATCATTTATTCAAGAATCCCGTGCAATAAGAGCTTAATGTTAGAATAATTGACTTAATTCTTGCAGAAGTTATTGATTTCTAGCCAGCTTATATTACAAAATGTATACAGAAGGACAATTACACTAGCTAGTCAAAATTAGCTCTAGTACGCTAGTTAGTCAAGCTCTAGTACGCTAGTCAGTCAAGCTACGCTAGTCAGTCAAGCTCTAGTCAAGGATTAAGCCGTACTTATCAACCAACCTAATATTTAAATAGTCTCTGATCCATTCAAAACTGTGCTTGAATTCAATTACTCATTCAGGTTCCAATAATCTCTCAACAAGGTGAAGTGGCTGGTCGACTTCATGTCGAGGTTTATCGCCTTCCAAGCAACACTTCAAACGATTCACTAAATGAGAGCACTGACAGCGGAATTGAGCCCGGCAGACCGGAAAGTATGCTTGGGAAAACGATTACTTGTCGGGTAAACGGCTAAAGTTAAATCATCCTAAAAAGTTCTTTTAGTTCCGAATAAAGAGAGCGATCAATCTGCCCGCGAATCTTTCTCACTTTGTTTTTTGTCAATATTCGTTTTTCAACTTGAGCGAGATGCTTGTCGTGGCACCAACGTTTGACCCATCGATCGAGGGTGAAGGGCTTGTACATCAAAATAATTTCGTTTTCGATCATCAAAAGGTCTAATGGATTTATCAAATCAAATATTTCTCTATATTAGGACTTTGACGTGGTGGTAACGGAAGAGTTTTTGGAGTACTGTCAAGAGGATGCATTGTCGATTGAGGTTTGGGGGCACAGGAGTTGCGGCTTCGACTCAAGCGAGATGAGAATGGAGTTGGAGCTGAAAAACAAAACGTTACAAGTGGGTTTTGGGTACTGGAAAATCATTTACAAAGTTGATTTCTTGGAAAAAATAAACTTACAGTTAATTAATGAATTCTTTTCTGGTATATAAATATAAATCTAGAGTGAATTTAAAAACTATTAATTTAGATTTAGAGTTAACGTTAAAGTTCTTAGCGTTTAAAATTAAATTAGATGCTTCAAATTAATTCAGCGGACGTTACTGGTCTCCCCCCGCCCATGGGAACTGACGAATAGTTGATGGCGATTACCTAGTGCATAATTACAATTACTGACAACATTACCTTATGGCTTTATATGTTGAAAACGATGTGATAGATGAAATGCGCTTGTCCGCGTGCACAAAGAACACTAGTCAGCACTTCTTGAAAAAAGTAAAAGAAAAATCTAAAGTGGGGATCGAACCTGTGAGGTCTCGCTCTGGAAACGGCCACCACTCGGCCACGGCTGGACTCGAATGGGTCCGCAAGGAGGCTGCTAAGACCCAAATGACCACAAGGGAAACCTCTAAGACCCAAATGACCACAAGGGAAACCTCTAAGATCCAAATGACCATAAGGGAAACCGTTAAGACCCAAATGATCACAAGGGAAACCTCTAAGACCCAAATGACCATAAGGGAAACCGCTAGGACCCAAATGACCATAAGGGAAACCTCTAAGATCCAAATGATCACGAGGGAAACCTCTAAGACCCAAATGATCACAAGGGAAACCCAAATGACCACATTTTCAGACTCCTAAAAACTTTAGACACCTCCAACTCCTGGTACATTGTCATTTAGCAAAAACGGAATACAAATTCGGAATCAGCATAAAGTTCTGCGTGGAATGGTATAGGTCACATCGCATTTGGCCGGCTCAGCCAGTTAATCTTCCCTTGTTTTTCAAATTACGCAGCTAATTGTTAAGTTACTAATCCAGTCAATTCAGTCAAAATCTCATAACAAATCAACCGTTCGCTTTTCAGGATCGTTGGCGTGAAGTCTCAAGACGACTCGAGTTATCCATTCAAATCATGGAGATCAACGACAGTGGAAACTATGCACCAGTTGAGGTCTTGGAAAAACCTGATGTACCGACTGGAGGAGTGTATCAACTTAAACAAGTGAGTGCTCAGATTAAGATTAATGAGAATTTCTGGAAATTCTGGAAGGCCAAAAATAACTAACCTAAAAAGGCAGACTACCGGATCCCAAGCAGACTACCGGATACATTGTGTTAAACATTTCCGCATATTACTTTCAGGGCCAACAAAGAAGAATCATTGCTGGCCTTTCTCTTCCACAAAATGGAGGCGGTCTTCCATTGAGTATTGAAGCTATCACTTCTGTGAGTATTGGCTGTGTCTGCACCAGGGTCGCTGGAGCCCATTCAGCTCTTGACTCCTACCAAGAAGAGGTAATTTTTTTGATTCTACAAAGTTTTTATAGCCTCTTGCCTCTTCACTAATCCTTGTTCCAGGATCTCGAAAGACTTCGACGGCAATGGTCTCAAGCTCTGAAAAACCGTCAAAAATATCTTGAAGAGCAACTCAGCAAGGTAAATGGAAGAAGAATTTTGTTAATGATGGATTCTTTAGGTTTCTACGACAAACGGGAGAAGATCAGAAAAAGAATCGGAAAGGGAACATTCATTGATGAGTCAATGGGTGTCACTAGCTGAGGAAAGATCAGCACTTTCTATTCCAGCACCAAACACTGATATTCCTGGAGCGCCGAGTGATTGGTGAGTGATGAGAGTCAAGGAAAAGGAATTTTTTTCCTATAGGATTGTGCATTTGTATGCAAATACATTTAGGATTCCTCCACTTGGTGTTGAGCAACATGTGCCCGTTCTCTTTCTCGATTTGAACGCAGATGATATGACTGGTAGGGTGTGCAGAAGTATTTAGTTAGCTGATAATTAAAAGATTTTACTGAATTCTTAAAGGCTGTGAATTGTGAATATTAATATTATTGTAGGAGAAATTCAAGACGAAGAATTCTCTCCACAACTCCCCGGCGCTAACTGCATTCTGCCCAAAGAGAACAAAGGCGGACCATTGCTACTGCTACCGATTTTGGAAAGAACTGATGTAGGTTTTGAAATGACTTTCTTTAATTCAGTCTTAACCAATTCTCAAACGAATTGATGACCAATTGATAACCAATTGAATATAAATCAATTCTCGAAAGCAATCTTACTTAATCTTACTTATTATTGGGTTGGTGAGTTGAAAACTGCGGGCTATTGTCATATGTGACAGTTTGAGCACTTTCTTCAAAAGAAACCCATTTTGGTGTCAATGGAAAAGTTGTAAAGAATCAAAAATCAAGCTTATATCCAAATTTTCAGAACGATTCAAAAACTGGTTTTCAAGAAATGCGAAATTTACGAATTTTCACAAAACTTGCATTTTAAGCGAAACTACTAAGTGTATCTTTTTGGAAATTTGGCTATAAGCCTAATTTTTGATTCTCTACAACTTTTCTATTGACACCAAAATGGGTTTCTTTTGAAGAAAGTGCTCAAACTGGGATCCCCAGTCTCCATCTCCAGTCCTCCATTTTTGAGTCTCACACTTGTCTCACACACAAACCAAAATCCTACTACGAAAGAGTAATCCGCAAATTGCCTGTAAAAAGGGCACAAGTCGTCAATAATAATGGAAACTATTTGGAATGAATTTATGGTTTTATGTTGAATAAATTTTAGTTCAAAGTCCCGCAGTTTTCAATTCACCAACCTAATATAATGTCTTAATGTGGCCACTTCTGGATCGCAAGTTTTTCTGTTTATCCAGACCATAACTCGAGTTCTATTAGAAATTTCGGTTTGATTTTCAGTGACAAAAATGTAATTCATGTCTGGATTTGGCATGTTAAGTCAGATTTTAAAAACTTTTATTCATTTTCGAGTAAAGTGGGTAAAACCAAAAACCGAAAGCAAGATCAAGGGTTTCTCAAAAAGATTTTGGGTTTATTTTCTCGGAATATATTAGGTGAAATATGCTTACTTTTGGCACTAGAAGATTTGATTTTGTTTCTTTAAAAGATTTGTTTTTTTGAGAAAACGGTGAAGGCGGAGAATTTCAGAGGGTTGGTGGCAAAGATCAAAAGGATTTTTGAGTCCATACTCAACAATCCTTTTGTTCTTCGAATCTTAGATTCAATTTCACTGTTCTAATACAGATTTTAGAGTACAATTGTGCACAAAACTTAATTTTATAGTTTAATATCAACAGATTGCGATTTAGAGGCATAAATTTGATCAGCTCAGATCATCCAGCAGTTGACTTCGGCTCTGCCGGGGATCTGATCCTGAGGCCTGAGCGAAATCTGTTGCTACTAATCTTCATTACTAGATTAGTAGCAACAGATTGGGATTTTCGGTGTGAACGCCAATAGGCGTGCAACAGAAAATGGCATATCTCGGTCAATTTCACTCCAATCTCTTTGATTTTGATATCAATTGACGCAGAATTTAATTTGCTATCGATTGAAATCAAAGACGAAAAGATTCGAGTGAAATTGGTAAAGATATGGCATTTTTCCGTTGGACACCAATTGCCGTTCACACCGAAAATTCTCACCTCTACTGGCTACCGTAATTTTGGACATAATTCTTTAGACAACAGCCACTTGTTCTTGGGACAGCTCGATCCACGACGAACCGTGTCTTAATGTGGCCACTGATGGATCGCAAAGAATCTACGCTATTGTGAAGGTAAAACTGAGTCTTGAGAAATTGAATCATAGTTTATGCATCAAATTCTATCATATAATTAATTCTATAATTTCAGGTTTTAATTCGCCTCTCTCACCCAAAACCGATGGACATTGTGTTGAGGAAACGAATTTGTCTCTCAGTCTACAAAAAACCGTCGATAACGGAGAGGATTCTGAAGAGAATAGTCGGAACGGTAAGAAAAATGATGATTTTATAGAAGATTGTGGGGGTTTTTCAGGAAAGCACCGACATGACAAGTGTCTGGTATGACATTGTGGCTCATGTTCCGAAAACTTCGCACGACATGGAAGATCGGTAAGGGAATTTTTAACCAGAAAAAACAGTATGTAAATGATAAATGAGATAAAATCTGTGCCTATGCTTATAATCCAAGATAGGCTAGTTTCCGACTTCATCTAAAAATTTGGACTAGTGAAACCCTAGTTGCAAGGTAGACTCAATAAAATGAATAGCTTTAATTGATTCCCGAAACATTTGATTGTTTAGTCTATCAGTAATGTAGTCTGAAATTTATAAAAGTGTTCTCAAAAAGACTATATTGATGAGGGGCCTATTTGAAGACTTGGAACATTTTCATTCGTGATCGATTCGAGCCGATTTGGGTCGATTTGGGCTGATTCGGGCCAATTCAAGCCGATTCAAGCCGACTCGAGTCGATTTGGGCTGATTCAGGCCGATTCGAGTCGATTTGAGTCGATTTGGGCTGATTCGAGCCGATTCATGCCGATTCAAGCCGACTCGAGTCGATTTGGGCTGATTCAGGCCGATTCAAGCCGATTCGAGTCGATTTGGGCCGATTCAAGCCGATTCGGACTGATTCCAGGTCGATTCGGGCCGATTTGGGCTGATTCAGGCCGATTCGAGCCGATTCGAGCTGATTCAAGCCGATTCGGGTCGATTCGGGTCGATTTGGGCTGATTCCGATCGATTCGGGCTGGTTCGGGGCTGATTCCAGGCCGATTCTGATTTAAATAACACCATTGTGTTACTTAAACAACAACCAAACCAAGAGAATAATGCGGCTTGAGCGCTTTGTCTCTTGATTTTCTTATAATCCACTCAAATAAACACTTAATCTTAAACGTAAAACATAAAGAACTAGCTTTAAGCTGCTAGAAATACTTAAAATTTGATCATATCAATCACGAAAGTGACTTCAATTTTCAGATCAACTTTGGCGATGATGGCTGCCCGGGCTGGAAGCGAAGACGATTCGTTGACCGATCAAGAGAAAGAGACACGTCAACTCTCCTACATTGAGGCCTACACAAAAAGCATTCAAACGGTGGAATCAATGCTGAAATTGGACAGATTGAGACAAGAAGTGGCTATCACGAATATGCTCACAAAGTGAGTGACTTGGTGTTGAATGATTACCCAAAAGGTTCCAGGAAAGAAAGGCAAGCGAGGATGCAACATTTGGGGCTTAACAGTGGACAATTTCGAATGAAACGTGCGGTCAGCTTGCCGAATACGATCGCGAATGCTGTGAATCAGGTAAGAAAGATGTTCGGACTTATTACTACTTAGTTACTATTACTGCTTATTACCAGTTACTAGTACTAGAGTTACTAGCTTTCTAAAAGGATCTAAAAAGACTATGGTAGTTATCCAAAAGGTTACGGTAGCTTTTCAAAAGGTTACGGTAGTTTTTCAAAAGATTACCGTTGCTTTTCAGCAACTCTCCGTTTCATCTCATCCGACAACAAACGGTCAATCGAACGATGACTCTAGGAGATCATTGGAGTCATCAATGAGCAGCAGTGTTATGACATCATCACTCGGTTAGTTAAATTGGAGAAGAATGTGCTTGGCATAAAATCTTTTTTTTGGTTAGCATTTTCAATTAGCATCAGCTCTGCTTTGGGCTATGTAAAAAATCAAATTAAAATTTCATTGAGAGTCGAGAATTCCCCGAAGTTAGCTAGCTTTTCAAATACATTCAACGAGAATTGACTTGAACACTTACTAGCTGGTGCTCAAGATTTTAAGCCTACTTTTATGGTTATCGGATATTTGATACGCACTCCCCTCCTTTTGCCATTGGCAATCTAACTTTGAACTCAAATATCTTTGTGTATGGCTGTCCAATTTCGATATTCTTGGTATCGTTGGATGCGCTAAGTCTTTCTCTGTTGATTGGTACAAAAACTATTCCAATTGGACAACCCAACACCAAGATATTTGAGCTCAAAGTTAGATTACCAATTGCAAAGGGGCGGGACCATTGTGGGACCTTTTATACGCGCCCCGCCGCCTTTGCCATTGGCAGTCTGACTTTGAACTTAAATATCTTGGGATTGGGCTGTTCAATTTAAGCATGCTTGGCATCATTAGATGCGCCAAGTCTTTCTCTGTTGATTGGTACAAAACTATTTAAATTGAACAGCCCAACACCAAGGTATTTGAGCTCAAAGTTAGATTGCCAATGGCAAAAGGGGCGGGGCGCCTATTAAATGTCCCACAATGTACTTGTATCTAGTGCACCAGATTGTGAATTTTTAGACCTATAGTTAGCAAAGCCAGAAGGAATATCAAGATCGGTACGTTGTGCTCGTGTAAACTCGAGTTCTTTGACAAACACGGCTCACTTGGCGAGCCAGAAGACATGCGTTTACTGGAGCATAGAGTACCGTGAATGACTAGGATCTAGATCAGATCTAGGCCAAGATCTAGGCCATCTACTTTGTGCTGCAAACGCGCGCTTTCTGGCACAAGTAACTCGATTAAAAGGTGATCCAGTGTTCCAGGAAACGTTTAGCAGTTCGTTTAGCAGAACACAAAGTATATTAATCTGTAAATCGATCTTAAACTATAAAACGCTTCGGCTGATCAGCGCCGACAAATCCTCAGTTTGCACTTTTCCCCAAACAAATCTAACTCTCGAAATTGCCGAATGACAACTAACACATCACTCACACTCTCAAATTTCAGCCCGTCCAACCTTCCTAAACCTTAAACCACTAAAGTGTAGGTTTTTTCTCTAACAAAACTCGGATCCACTCGTGTGATTTACCCCGAAGAAAATTTTTTTTCGTGAACCTCCCTGCATGGGGTGACTTTTTCTTCGTTTGCTGCTTTTTGCCCATCGAAAAAATGTGTTGTGTTGTGACTGAGAATTGGAAAAAAAAAATAATTTTCCATTCCGATTAATCCCTAGCCAAAAGATTTTGTCTCAATTTTTTTTTGATTTGATTGTTGTGAATCATGTGAATTTTGAGGTTGAATTAGACAAATGAAATCGTTTTTTTTTTTGATTCAAAGTGTGAAAATGTGAGAAAGTAGAGGAAAAAAAATGGGATTTATGAAGAGAATATGGAGAGATTTTTAGTGAACAGTTTGGTGAGTCCGTTGAGTGAACGATTGTCGGGAATCGATGAGGAGGTGAGGTTTAGAAATGTAAAATAGGGTTTAGAAATGTAAAATAGGGTTTAAAAATTAATCTAGAATTGAAAGAAGATGATTCAATCTAGAATTGAAAGAAGATGATTCAATCTAGAATTGAAAGAAGATAGAACAAGATAAAACAAAATAAACAAGATAAACAGGATAAACAGGATAAACAAGATAAACAAGATCAAATAAGGTTTAAAGAGGTACTCCGACCGAAAGAAAGTCAGTGTTAAAAGAAAGTCAGTGTTAATTTCATATCTTAGTTCAGCCCTTTTACGAGTAGACTGTGACTGTGAACGGCTTATTATAACAGTTAAAATCCTCGCCAAATTAGCATTTTGGATACTTCTAGTAATTCTAAAGCTAATACACATGCGCACTTCGGTGTCATTTATTAGATTCACCAACCGCTTCGGCGTCAAGTGATGATTTTGAATATCTTGCAGACCGCATGCGTAAATTTCGCGTAAATTTCGTAAATTTCTTGCAGACGGCGGCAATTCGCGAAATTAACTGCCCTATCAACTTTTGATGGTAGTTTAGTTGTTAATTTAGTTGTTTAGTTGTTAATTTAGTTGTCTAATTGTTAAATTAACATAATTAAAAACAGGTGCCTAAATTAGGCACCTGTTTTTCACGTCTATTTAAGTCTGATTTTCACCTTTTTTTTAGATTATTCTTTTAGAATGTAATGTTTGCTATATTTAATACAAAAATATTTAGAATTACTGTTAAATTTAAGAAAATACATGCAAAAGAAAAGAAGTGCAAGTGCTAAAAGGCAATTGAACGAAACTTTATATACTTTTTACCTAAATATTCGCGTTTTAGGCTGGGGCAGTAAGCAAAAATTGCGTTTTTTTCATTTCTCCATTGAAAATCTTGTTTTTATATAATAAATAGTTGCAGAGGAGACTCAAATAATATATAAATGACTTGAAAGTATACCTTTAGGCCGGAGTACCCCTTTAAGCCAACTCAAGAATATTCCTAGAGAAAAATCAATACTGACCTTACAAAATAGTAGATAAAATCACCTGACTTTAGCTTTAAACTCTTTAAACTAATTGATCGAATCAGATTTTTGATTATTAGTATCAAAAATTTCTTTCCAGTGTCTCCGTGAGCCAGTTCGATCGTCCACAGTTCCTGAAACCATGCAGACAACTCTCACGAATGCTTGCAGCAAAAATGTTTGTTTTTAAAGTTTGCTAAAGCCAAAGTGAACAAATATTGGTGAAGAAACTAACTATTATAAGCTGAAAGTCTTAAGAAAAACTAAGTCTTGAAGTCTAAACTAAGTCTTAAGCTAAGTCTGAAGTTTTAACTTTCACAGACGACAGGGTGTTCAATATTTATAAGGACCAGTAGATTACTAGGTTTAGAGCTTATTTTGTACAAGTTTAATGCTAAAAAGGAAACACACGTATTAATATTTACGACTTTAAGTTGCTTTTTTCAAAATTATTACCTTTTGCACGGTTGTTTGTCTAGAGACATCTGTGGAAAGTGCCTACTCGAATAAATTGAGTTTTTCACAAACTCTCGTTAAGCTTTCTTGAAAGAATCAAAACTGAAATGTGATTCGAACATTTTTGAGTCAATGATTGTCTCATAGATTCGAAAATAGCAAAGACTTTTTCATCGTTAAACAAGAATTGTTAAACAATCATTAAACAATCGTTAAACAATCGCTAAACAATCGCTAAACAATTGTTAAACAAGAATTGTTAAACAATCATTAAACAATCGTTAAACAATTGTTAAACAATCGTTAAACAAGAATTGTTAAACAATCATTAAACAATCGTTAAACAATCGTTAAACAATCGTTAAACAATCGTTAAACAATCGTTAAACAATCGTTAAACAATCGTTAAGCAAAAACAATCGTTGACTCAAACAATCGTTGCCTCAAACAATCCTCCTTTTAGTCAAATTTGATGATTGAGTTCCGATGAATCGATTTTTGGAATATCAAATTTAGTAAACTGTAAAAATAATCTAGAAAGTCTGCTCCAACTCCAAGCTTTCTTGACAATTTTTTTCATAAACCAACATAAACCATAAACATAAAGAGCTCAAAAAGATCTGTGAGCTCAAAAAAACTCTTAAATATTGAACACCCTGTAGTTAGATAAAAGCAAACTTCAGCTGACTTGTTGTTGTAGTTTTACTGCAAGTCTGACCTACAAAAAGTCCCCACCAGAAGCCAGATTTAGGCCAGAAACCAGGCCTAAATCTGGCTTCTGGTCGGCTCTCGCCTTGCCTGAGCCTGAGTCTGAGCCTGAGTCCCCATAAATATTCTACAGCCTGTAGAACTTTTGCAAAAAAATAACTAATCGATCAGGTAATCCCCAAAATAGTCTCCTTCCTTGTCTCCTTCCTTATCCTATTAAACAGTTGAACTCAAAAAACCTTGTACAATAATGAATCGGCTATAAAAAACTGGAAAAATTACTAACTATACTCTAAAATTTATAAACCAATTCAAGCTAAAACCAGTTTGCCAGCCTAAAGCTAAAGCTTAAACCAGTTTGCCAGGCTAAAGCCTGGCAAGACTAAGCCAGCTGTAAAGCTGCAAAGCAAGTTTTAGAATGAATTTTTTGAAAAATCCCGTTTACAAACGAGAAAAGATACAAAAATTGGCTATAAATAGTGATTTCAGATCTCGGACACGAATGGGAATTCATCTTTATTCGCGAGTGTCTCCTCCACGTCATCCGGTGTCAGTTCGGGAGTCGATGATTGTCGAACAACCGTCAATCTCTCTCAAAACAACAACCTTCTCTCAACGAAACAAGAATGTTAACTGAACTTAACTTTTAAAGTTTTAAACATTGGTGCTTTGTTTGTCATGCATTTTTCTTGTCTCCTTCCTTGTCTCCTTTCTTGTCTCCTTCCTTGCCACATATCCTTTTTTTGAAATCCCTGACTTAGTGGAAACTTTGGAAACTTTGAAAAATTACAAATATCGGGTATAGAACTTTCTTGAAAAAGTTGAATTTTGGATTTTTGATTAGGGTTCAATCGAAAAGCTTTAGAAAATTCTTGTAAATTTTGATGTGCATTCAAATATCAGCTAGAATACGAGTCTTTGAAAATGAAAGGAAAATATTGTAGTCTTTGATGGAAAATTTTTGCTTTGTACTTTGTACTTTAATGATTTTCTGGTGTCCCTAGGATCTCTGAATGTTTTGTTTTTTGATATTGTTGTGATAGAAAGTAGAGAATATTCTTCTGTGTCAAGTGATTTGTGTTAATAAAAGTTTCATACACTTGTTTAAAAAGATTCAAAGACTAAAAGCGAACAAAAAACAAAGCTATGTCAGAAAAGGAATCATACAGCATCAAATTATGCTTTCCAAAAATTGATAGTGTAAACGATCGATGTTTTCATTTGGTTTTCAAACTATTGGGTTGTCCAGTTATGAATGCGCGTTTTTTACTATTTTGTAAATTCTCAAGATACCGAAATCAAGAAAAAGATATATATGTCGTAGCCGATTATGAATGAAATTTTTTGGCAAATCTTTCTAGTAGAGCAACCCTTTAATGTATGGGGACAATATTATATTGTAGCGAATTGTATTTTGTAGCGAATTAAATTCTGCGTCGATTGGTACCAAATTTGTGAGTTTAGGCTAAAAATTACCGGCGCTACAACGTTTCATTCAAAATCGGCGGGACCCCCGTAGCCGATTATGAATTTCAGCCGATTATGAATGAGTGGGTCTAGGAGCGTCCAACCATCAAGTATTTGGTATCATTCAACGCAGAATCATTAATAATTATGTTAAATTTTTTAAATTAGCAAGATTTGATAAAAAGAAAAAAAAACTGTTTGTTCAAGAGGAAACTTTGAGACCCCATAATTTTTTTTCTTTTTATCAAATCTTGCTAATTTAAAAAATTTAACATAATTATTAATGATTCTACGTTGAATGATAACAAATACTTGATGGTTGGACGCGTCCGGACCCGCTCATTCATAATCAGTTGAAATTCATAATCGGCTACGACGTATATATGAGTATTATTCGAAAGCTGAAGATCTCCTCTACATTTTGATATAAAAAGTTTTTGAATTTCTTCAGCTTTTGGGCAAATTGACGGCACAGAAGAAGAGGTGGCCAAAAAATGGAAGGGTGCCTTTGGATCAAGTTTTGGCTCCGCTCAAATTGAGTTAACCGTTTGATGCTTGGCTAATAGATATATCAATACAAGTTTTGTTTAAATATAACAATTTCAGAGCATCTTTACTTTTCTTTTCTTTTCTGGGCGGTTATTTTACACCATAAAACTTGGGGAATAGCTAAGCTGAAATGGATTTTTCCGAAAACGACCTCTCCCTTTGTGCAGTCAATTTCCCAAAAAGTTGAATGAATTGGAAAGCTTTTTTATTCCAAAATGTAGAGGAGATCTTCAGCTTTCGAATGATATATAACACTCATATACATCTGTTCGATATCTTGAGAAATTTACAAAATAGTAAAAACGCGCATTCATAACTGGACAACCCAATATCATAGTTGCTTGTGCTGTGACAAATACAGTTGCAGAACAGGCATAATGCAAAAATCAGAACCATGCAACGTCCAGTTGTCCAGGATTGTGCAGAATCAGATAATCTAGAGCAATCCGAACTTTTTCTTAATGATTAGTTATTCGAGATTTGATTGATTCGATTTGATTCGATGGAATCATCAGGATAAGGAAGGAAAGGATCAGGAAATTTACAACTCTTCAAAGATTCTGGCTTGAATCTGATTCAAAGTTGATTTCTATGCTCAATCGCATGGCAAGACGCATCAAAAGTCTCAAACCAAGATGCAAAAAATCGCAAAAAGGTTCGAACCAGCTGAAGCTGATGTCGCTGACTTGGCACATCGGAATAGACCGACTCTACGCCTATTGCCTGGATTATTGGACTGAACTGGCATGGACTATTGACCGCAAATGGTTCATAAAACTTGAGATAAATAGTTTTTCATTAGAGAAAATGAATATACTTGGGCTCTGTTTAAAAAGATGAAGAACTATTTAAAGAAAAGGAAAGAGAATAGTCTTAATAATGGGACAAAAAAGATTTCACAGCAACTTGTGAAGCTGATATTATGATCAAATCTACATTGTACAACAAAGTTTTTACAAAAGCAGACCACTCCAGAATCTTTCGTTGACTTGTTTTTTACCAAAAGATCAGCAAAAGATCAGCAAAAGGCTAGCAAAAGATCATCAAAAGATCCTCTCAATTTTTGAAGATTCTTGGATTCGAGCGGCAAAAGACAAAACAATAAACAAAACAAAGCTTTTTGCTGATTCAATTTTTCTTTAAAAGCACTTTCAAACGATTATCTCAACAATGTATTCATTTTTGCTTTTTTTGGGATTTGGAATCGTTTCACAGCAATTCAATTTCAATAAACAGGAGGCAAGAGGTCATTTTGCTTGAATTTTTATTTGATTTTGCTGAATTATTGTTTAAAAGATTGAAAAATCGATGTTTTAAAGAACAAATTGAAGAAAAAGAGCAAATCAATATCTAAACAAATTCTGAATATCTGAAAATCAAAAATATCTAATATCTAAACAAATTTTAGTCGATGGCACTTTTTTATGCAGACAAAAACCGATTCCGGAAAATACAACGGTCACAATTTGGGATGACGCTATCAGTAAAGATTTACAAAAGTCTAAAAAGCTTCCTCAACAAATTATTTGTCCAAACTATTTGTTCAAATTGTTAAGCCAATTACTCAAGCTGAGTATCAGACAAGTTTTTGAGCAAAATTTTAGTGAACTCGGCGATTTTGAATCATGCAATGGTTCAATTTAACTTTAATCTTGGTTCAGTTGAACTTTTAGAGGTTCAAAGACTTTAACGCTATTGCTAAAGCCAAAGCCAAAGCCAAAGCTAAAGCCAAAGCTAAAGCCAAAGCTAAAGCCAAAGCTAAAGCCAAAGCTAAAGCCAAAGCTAAAGCCAAAGCTAAAGCCAAAGCTAAAGCCAAAGCCATTTCCTAACGATTGTTACATTTTCTAACCAAAAAAGTAAACTTTAGTTGCAGACGACAAATTGAACGCGACGTGGACGCGCAAGGATGGATCTTTCCGAATTTACGGCCGAGAGTTTGTCTTTTTCTCCTTCAAGCCATTCATCGCCGTTCGTCATCGATGTGGGCAACGGCCAAAGGTGATTTTTTTCATTCTTATTTTTTAAAGCATTCAAAAACTATTGTAACTTCTTATCAAAGTTAATCAACGTCGCTAAAAGTTCACAAAGTTAGTCAACGGTTGAAAGCTGGTTCACAGGCCAGGATTGCAAAGAATATGGGAATTTCTCAAACCTCTATGGCCCATAGAGGTTCGAGAAATTCCCATATTCTTTGCAATCCTGGCCTGTATTGTCAAAAATCGTCCTGGAATGAAACTTTTCCCCAAAACACAATTTCTTGCGTCAGCCAGCAAAAGCCGTTTCTCACGCTTCTTCTTTAGTCCCCGTAATCTTGGACAACCCTGTAAACTCTATATTTCTTTAATACATTTTCCCAATATTTTAGACCTAGACTAAGAGAGACGGTCCTGCTCCGGGACGGTCCGGCCGGATCTCTCAACATGAAACTCTATTCATTCGGAGTCATACCCCTTTCCCTGGTATGTTCCCCTGACTCCTTCCTATCGACGTATTTCTTCATTTCATTTAAATCACTAAAGACTCTCATTACTCATGTAGATAAACAAGTAATATAATCTTCCGCAATGAAAGACAGGTCAGTCGTTTATTTCTGAGGCTCCCTTCTGACTCTGTGTTGAGTCCGGTTGTCGTTTGTGTCAGGAGTGGCAGGGACAGTTCACTTACATCTGTCCTAGCTAGCACTTCAAATGCAAACACCCACATCATTTCGGAAACCACACTCAAATTTTTCCTACTGCTACACACGTGGAAACTTATAGTAGCTTCTAAATCTTATTTTAAATCTTAAATATTTTTAAAAATCGATTCTTTTCAGTTGTGCAAGTACGAGACTCGGATCTGGTTTCCCTCGTCGAACTACGGTGAAGGCGTCGTTCATCATTTGGGAATCATTCAATTGGAGAGACTTCGCAACAATGAGACGGTCACCATCATCGAGTTTTGCTCATAGAGTTGAAACTCTTCAGAGCCAATTGAAATCAATTGAAAATAGCTTTTTTGTGAATAAATCTTGAGTCAATTTACAGTCAAACTTCAATTTTCAATAACAAACTGAGAAAGATAACGCTAAAAGATAAATCGAAGCTAGGCTTTCCCAGTAGACCGTATTTCTTCGAATAGAAGACCGGGTAAAGAGTATCATCGCGTACTCCTGCGTAGCAGCCCTTTTTAAAATTTCTTTTCTGCATAAAAGCTTTCAATGAAGTGCTATAGGGCTGGAAAATGACTCAAAAATACCACATGAGCTAACAGATAATGCGGCCGCATTAGTCGTAAGTGTAGAGAACAAACTCAAGTATTGACGCATTTCAACAGATCCTGTTCAATGATCCTGGCTGTAGCTATTCGAGTGGGATTGGCTAAACCCGGATGCTCAATATGCTCACTTTGTGTGCAAGATGCCGTCAACCAATCTCTGAACATGCATGGAAAAGGAAATTTGACGATTGTAATGTTTTTTTCGTATAAAGATGTTTCCAAATGAATCTTTTGTATTGATCAAGAATTTCTGAAGTCTTTAAGTTTAAGTTTTCAAAGCATTAGCAAGTCAGTCATGCGCCATATGTTTAAAGTAACGTACGGTGAAAAATTTCGAAAAGCTTGGACCACAAGATTTGTCGTTAAATTTTACGGTACAAGTCGGTTATATCCCATTTAATTAAGTCGGTTATGTCCTCCAAATTCATATTTTGTGCAGTTAGCATTGAAAAAACACTAATAAATTAGCTTAGCTTTCAAAATCTGCATTTAAAATAGTAAATCAATCAACTTGATAGGAACTTGATGTAAGAGGAAACCAAATTTTCTGTAACGCTAATTGCAAAAAAGCTAATTTGGGCGATGCAATGGGGAATTCAGGCTTTTTTTTCTGATGCTAATTTTAAAAAATGTAAATTTAGAGGGACATAACTATACATTTCGAGTGTCCCCTCCCCTGTGTCCCCCTCAAAGTGTCCCCTTTTTGTCCCCCTAAAGTGTCCCCCCCTAGTATCCCCCTAGTACACACACACACACACACACACACACACTCGAAATGTATAGACATAACTAGAGTGTGTTCCTCTCAAATCGTTCAAATCATGTTTTCTAAAAGGTGCTCGTTAGCAAAGGCATTTTCTAAACGCTCTTTTTGCGCTTTTCTTTTATTATTTCTGAAAGTTTTACTTCTTTTTTCTATCCTTATCGGAATTTTATAGTTTTAAACAAATATTGGTACTTGTGGAGTATCCGGGGGGTCTTTCAATATCCGGAGTGGTAAAATTTTAAGATCCGGGGTAAACTTTCAAAAACCAACCAAATACCCAAAAATGTTTTTCTTGTTAAAATGGCTTTGCCGCTGCTTGCGTGTGGTAACTAAATTTTATAACTATATAATAAACAAGATGCACGAGTAATGCAAGAACATAAACATAAACCAAACATAATAATTAAATAAATTTGTGAAGTACAACAGTGACTATTTGTAACAGTGACTATTTGTAACAGTGACAATGAATACTACTTGTAAAAATCTATAGAATTTACTTCTAGGCCAGGAGGCCAAAAACGAGCAATATCCTTGAGAATTTGCTCAAATGCGTCTGCGCCTTTGGGCAAACTAAGGCGCCAGAGTCCTTCAGCAATCCATGACTCAATCATGTGTTCGTGGGTTCCATGACGAAATCGATTGCTATCTTTGAAAGGTCGCCAGAAGCGTTCTATTGTTTGCGTATGGATAGCGCATCTTTCGGATCCAAAAAATTCACGCTATTATTTACCCATCCCCAAAATTTTGTAGAAGTTACGTTTTTGATCGAGTATCACCTCGAATAAATTGAATATCTTTACATTTGAAGGGAATTTGCCACCAAATCACTTAAGCGGCTGAATATCTTTAAAAGGGGTCGTGTATAACGTATATAAAATTTTACCCCCCCCCCCCCGATCTTAAAATTTTATCACCCCGGATATTGAAAGACCCCCCGGGTACTCCACAAGTACCCAAATATTTATTTTTAGAAACAACAAACAAGGGAAGAAGATGGTCAACCAAAGGAGAAAAAAAACCAGGTCAGTTTTTTTCTCTATACTATCTATATTTTTAAAATCTATTGGGGTTAATTGCTTTTCTTTAGTGAAGGAACCTAAGAAAGAAGATGAAAAGAAAAAGACGGAAGAAAAGAAACTTCAGGAGACAGGGCAACAAAGAAAGAAAGGTCAGCATTTTTTAAATTCCATAGAGCCTAATTCGTCTTCCATTAATTCTTCGTCGATTAGTTCTTCCTTCGACAGGGATCCTTTTTCAAGTTGATCATGTCACATAACCGACTTGTTTCAATGCGGGATACAGTGGTGGAAAAAAGTATTGAGCCCCTACTTTTTGCTTAAAAAAAATTTCTATCGAAATTTTTTGAATCCGTTCTAATTTCTAGAAACTAGAAGAACTAAGCTTCGTAATGTTATAAAAACTTTTGAATTGCAAAGTTTATTTAACGAGAAAATGCATGTATACAATATTTGCAAAAATTCTTGTATTGAAAAAGTATTGAGTCCTTGTCGAAAAAAGAATTCACTATTATGATGGGCCATCTCGGGCTTCTAAAAACTCAATACTTTTTTCTACCACTGTATAACCGACACTCCGATCGATACATAGAGGGCGGTGTGGGGCGGGTCTGTGTGCCTGACCTTGGCTTTCTCTACTCCTCCCAATCTCATGCACTATTTCCCCTCGCCCGGTGGTCAGCCCAAAGCCTGACCACCCGACCTCATCTGCCCCACACACACCGCCCTCTATATTGATCTTGCAAGGAAATTTTCAAAGATATTTGCCACTATTTATTTCTGTCACTCGCTGATCCAATTGTTATCCTTATTTCATTTTTAAATAAAAGCTGCTACCTTTTTTTTGGAAACTAGCTTCACTCAAAAAACCGCATTTTTAAAATTTTCAAGTCATTCATTTGCATAAATTTTACTGCAGGGTGTTCAATATTTATGGGGACGAATAGATCATTAGATTTAAAGCTCGTTTTGTACAAATCTAATGCTAAAAAGAAACAAACATATCATCTTTAACAAGTTTAAGTCACGTTTTTTTCAAAATTATTGCCTTTCGTGTTGATGTTTGTCTAGAAATTTTTGTTAAAAGCGCTCAGTGTGGCACGGAGATCGGATAAATTGAGTTTGTCACAAACATATGTTAAGTTTTCTTGGAAAAATCAAACTGTGTTATGATTCCCATATTTTTAATGTTCCATAAATTTGAAAACTGGTAAATAGTGAAGAATTTCTTATCATTAAACAAGAATAACTAGGTCTGACCCCTTCAGGTCTAATTTAGTGAACAAGTTTCAATGAATCGGTTTTTCGCATAACAAATTGAGTAAACAGTAAAAGTAAGTAAGCATGTCATGTTTGTCCCAACTTTGTCATTCAATGTTTTCTTAATGATTTTTTAAGAACCGATTTTTGAAGCGCTAAACAACCCTCAAACTCAAAAGCCTCCATATATATTGAACACCCTGTATTATATTCAAGATTTGTTTTTCTGATCTCTTACTAGCGTTTTTCTGATCTCTTACTTAATTATCTTTCCAAATTTCAGAATGAATCCAATTACGCTCGAGATTTGCAAGCATTTGGACACAGTGGCGGCAAAATACGATTTGGACGGAGACTCGATGTTGGATGTATTGGGAAAAGTGGTCGATCATTACAAAAATCCAGTCACATACAACTACTTGAATATGAATGCTGATTATAGGTTGGTTAGAAATGTGGATTTTGAAATAGCAGCGACTCGGAAAAGTTGTATGGACAAGCTTTCAATATTATAAAATATTGAAAGCTTCAATTTTCAAATATTCCAATCTTGCCGATATAAACAAGCAGTTTATATTCAAGTTTAGTAAGTGTAGCAATTTCAGGGCACTTTTCCGAGTCTAAAACTAATACCAGACTTAAGCTATTGAATAAACTTTTGCGAAAACTTCAAAATCTCTCAATTACAGCCGCCAAATCCACGCCCAATCTACAAAAGTCACGCCAATTCCACTCATTGATTTGGATGATGAGAGAGCGACCTCAAGCACTTCTCCAGTGGCTTCAATTTTTGATGAGAATAAGAAGAAGGCATGTCCATGTGTTCCATTTGATCCAACGATGCCCTGTTTCAACAAACAACTCGAATCCGATGAGTATTATGCGCTGGCTGAATTGGAAGAGCTCAGGTATTGGTTTTAACAACAAATAGACGAATTTTTCAAGAGAAGTCCACTTACTGTTTACTTTAAATTACAAAAAAGGTACAAAATGAACTCATTGTTGTCAAATAAATCTTTAAAGTTTTCAGCCTTGGTGACCGCGTGCTCTGTTTCATGAACATCAAATCGGGAAGGATCGTTGAAGGGATCATCACGAGTTTCACGAAAGATATGCGACCACATGTGAAAAGATTGATGGCCAATGGTAGATATACGGATGAGAAGCGACCCGTTGGATGTCAATATAACAGGCACAAAGTCATCTACAAAGCAACAAAGAGGGTTGGTCTTGTTTTTGTGTAGCCGTTAACTTTTTAAGCAATAATCTATATAACCTAAGCAATAATCGTACCGTGTACAGGGTGCGGCAAAATTATGGAACGGATGCTTATTGATGAATTAAAAGAAAAAAATGTAGAGCATACTCCTAGTGTTATATATAATTTGAAAGCTCTTAATAAATACTACAAAATAGAATAGCTAATCAACAATTTGTGCCAATCGTGGAAAAATTTAAGGACCTGAACGTGACACTCCTGAAAAAGATGATCTTCTGTTTTAACGTCACAAATAGCGATTTCCAGATTATTATGCTGATTATATCTGCATTGAATACAGGAATACAAATCTCAACAATTAGTAAATACACTTAAGTACTTTTAAGTAGAAGTTTTGATAGGCACTGAGAAAAAACGTAAATATCCAAAAACTAGGGTATTTTGAGAGAAACATTCAAAATGTTTAAAAACTGGTTTTTAACAGATTAAACCGGAAAACTTTCTTTGTTGAATGTTTTGGGTATCTTACAAAACAGTTTTTCGATTTTTACGTTTAGTGTCATGTTCAGGTCTTTAAATTTTTTCAAGGTTGGCACAAATTGTTGATTTAGCTATTCGATTTTTTAGTATTTATTAAGAGCTTTCAAATGATATTTAACACTAGGAGTACGCTCTTCATTTTCTTTTAATTCATCAATAAGCATCCGTTCCATAATTTTGCCGCACCCTGTAAATTCAATGTTCATGTTTCAAGAGTTGATTTAGATTGGCGAGAATCTCGATGAAGGTGGCTATTCGAAATGGGAAAATTACGAGGAAACGGTATTGTTTTTATGTAAAAGTCTATGGTATTCGTATTTCAGTAAGCTTTTAGTGCAAAATATCAAATGACCCCAGTAGAAATTATTTGCCAAATTACCAGATTTCAGGATGATGATCTGATGGTGATCCCGAAGCAAGATGATGGTGAATACGACTTTGAACTTCAGGGAGGAAAGGTTTGAAATTGGAATTTAAAATATCAGAACAAAATGGATACAAGTTTTGATATCAATAAGTGTTTGCAAGTGAGCAGCAAAAAAGAACAAAGAAGATCTTTAATAATGGGTCAGATTTCAGGTATCGATGGCTGACAGCCCAAATTCGACAGGTGATGGAAAGGCGAAGAGACAACAAAGAACGTACAGTGTGGATTTTAAGTTGGAAGTGGTCGATTACGTGAAGGAAAATCCAATCAAAAACGAGGCAGCACGGAAATTCGGTGTCGCGTCGAAACGAATTCGCGAGTGGATTGCACAAGAAGCCGATCTTCGATCAGCTCAAATCAAAAGGGCACGCCAAATTGAAGAGCTTGAGGTAAGGAAAGCACCTGACAATGAATGAAAGAGGCAAAAAGATTTGAAAACGTTCCTTTATTCATTCTATTGAAAGAAAAAAGGATTCTTGATGGGATTTTTGCATGCGTAACCGCGCTTTAAAAATTCATACATTGTTGGAGCATATTATTAACTTTATATAGTTTTGAAAGTGATTTTTAGGCTTTCTAGTGGAACTTGATTGGAGCACATAATCCTAGGGGAATTGAGAGACAATATTGAGCGACAGATCGGACTGTTCCCTCAGTTTGGCTGCTGTAACACAATGGTTTTGAATCTGAAGAAAAATAGTGGATTTGTAGAAGAATCCAGCCAAATTTAAGGCAAAAATTGATCCCGAGAGTTTGGGCATAGTGACGCCCAAAAAAAAAAGCCCCAGCACTGGCTCAATCGCTCACCGTTCCTCCCCCTTTACGGACTCCAAAAGGGAAGCACTTTATACCAGACGTGTTTGCCAGACGGCTAGTGATTATGCAGCCGCACAAAGAACACCTTGCAAGTCATTTACGTAGGGGTTCTACTTTTGCATTGTAAATGGCACGAAAAGAAGATATTGAGTTGTGAATTTGTACCAGGGGGCTTTCGGGGTCGGGGAATCGATTGAAGCTATCCATTTTATTGAGTCTACCAATTGCAACTAGGTTCAAACTTTTGGAGTTCGGAAACTAGCCTATTTTGGATAAAGGATACACCTTTTATCTCATTTATCATTTACATATTGTTAAAAATTCCCTACCGATCTTCCATTTGGTGCGAAGTTTTCCGGACATGAGCCATAATGCCATATCAGACACTTGTCATATCGGTGCTTCCCTGAAAAACCCACAATCTTTTATAAAGTTGTTATTTTTCTAATCGTTCCGACTATTCTCTTCAGAATCCTGTCCCTGATCGACGGTTTTATTGTCTCTTGGTATATAGGATTTTGTGATCCAATCAAATTCTATTTTAATACTTTTAAGTTATTGGTTATGGATAGATTTTTAGACTCACAGTTTAACAACTTACTATTTCTTTATATTGAACTTCAGAGAGGAAACGTCGAAATCGTTGAAGGTCCACCCATCAAGCTTCCAGTCTTCTTAAACTCGGATGATGGATTCGATGATTTGAAATTGGAAACACTCGACTAATTTGCTCAATTTAACTGAATAAACTGTTTTTGTAACTCTTCAAATGTTTTACATTTCAAAATTTGAAATCTCAAACCTTTCTCTCTCTCTTTTTCTTAAGCTTTATCCGATATCGAAAATTTCTCGCTGGATTCGGACGTCAGAAGAAGACAAAACAAATGACAGCCCACGCTAAAAAAGCAAAACTTTTTGCAAGATATAAAATTGAGAATCCGGATTTTTGTGACTTTTCACAAATCTCGGAAATGTTCTCGTTTTTGCTCTTTTTCGGACTCTTCGCCTTTACCCAGCAATTCAGCAATCAGGAGGCTACCGGTCAGGTTTTTTCTTGAAGCCAAATGATCATTTTGATATGATAAAGAGTAGATAATCAGGAAAGTCTTGATCTCTTGATTCTTTATGACTTACGAACTAGTAAGGCTATAATTTAAAAGATATTTGCTCCTATTTGATCGTTTACTTTGCTGTAATTCCAAGGGCTTTTGCAATTTGCGTTTTGTAAAAGGCCAGCCGAAGAACCCGCCTAACGCTGGGTTTTTCTGGCTGGATTTTCTGACCCGGTTTCTGTGGTCGTGGCTCAATCGGGAGCACGCTTGTCTACAGCCCACACGGTCCGGGTTCGACTCCCGAGTGTTCCTTCCAAATTTGATTTTTTAAAAACATTTTTGAAATGGCACAACTACAATAGATTCTAAGGTTTTCTAAAGAGATTCTAGCTTTATTAGGTAAAACACGGCCTAGAAAATGCCCGTACAGAAAGACACTGCTCTTTTATATATAGTAAATAGTTAATTCGTACTCTTTCCTTCAGATTTTGTCCGATTTACAGAATTTTGACACATTTTGACACAATTTTAACACATTTTTCACACCTTTAAACCAGTTTGAACGCTGATTCTAATTCCAGAAAGTATTGTAGATTTAAGGAAAAAAAAAGCCTATGATCTGACTTCAAACAAACAATTTCAGTTACTGGAAACATTTTGTGCAAGAACCAACCGATCAGGGAGAACACGACGGTCACAATCTGGGACGATGATTTCAGTAAAGATTTGTTAATGTTTAAAATTGCCTAATAAAGCTCATTGTCAGTACTCAATCTGATAAGTAATCTTTCTAACAACTTCAGAGTTTACTCTAGCATCTTTTACATATCCGAAATCTAGCCAAAGTTCAGCTTTCTTGCTGAATCGTTAAATTAAGTTGGAGACGACGAGTTGAACTCAACGATGACGGACAGCAATGGCTTCTTCTACCTCTACGGCCAAGAGTTCGTCTACTTCTCCTTCCAGCCATTCATCTCGCTTCGCCATGGCTGTGGACCAGTGTCACTGGTTGGTTTTGAATACAAAATCGTTATCTAAATGTTAAGTAGATCACGAAAATATTATATGTGTTAGCTCAAGGCAGCAGTTGGTAGATTTGGCAGGCTTTGATTCAAATAGATTTTGAAATGAAATGTTGGATAAAGATTTAAATCTGAGCAAAGATCTGGACCTAGATCTGGATGTAGATCTGGAGCTAGATCTGGAGCTAGATCTGGAGCTAGATCTGGACCTAGATCTGGATCTAGATCTGGACCTAGATCTGCATGTAGATCTGGAGCTAGATCTGGACCTAGATCTGGAGCTAGATCTGGAGCTAGATCTTGACCTAGATCTGGACCTGAAACCGAAGCTAATTGCATTTTTACTAGGTTTGTTGTGTTTGATTTGGATTTTCGTCCCATTTGGATTGAAACAATCTAAAGCGCTACAATATCTTATTTACAATGTTTACAGTATCTACAATATCTACAATATCTTGAAATTTTCCCTGCTTTCTTGAGTGTTTCTTAGTTTTCATGAATCTATAAAAGGTTCTGCGAAAGAAGAGAGTAGAATGAACGTTAACACTTACAGTACTGGACAATGAAATATCATATTTGAAAAACGATCGTCACTTTCGCGCGTCTGTCACTCCCTTGTCTTTGAGTTTAAACTATTAGTGTCATACATTTTCTGAAAGCTCTTTTCAATGGCTACACAATGGTAATATTAATATTTAGAAATACGGTAAAGACAAGGGAGTTACAGACGCGCGAAAGTGACGATCTTTTTCCAAATATCATATTTCATTGTCCAGTAGTGTATATCTATAAGATCTATAAGTTGAACACTTATAGATCATTTAGTTATGTATAATTTTAAGATTTTTGCGTATTTCGGAGTGGGAAGGCGCTTAAAATGATCAATTTTACTTTTTTTGTTCTGCAGTTGGTCTATATGCCGTAAAAAACACGAAAACTGACAAAAGTTTGGTTAAAAACTTGAATCAGAAGGATTCTAATGAAAATTTACGAAATTCAATCAAAACTCAATCAATCGGACGAAAATCCAACTCGAACACAACATATACCTTACGTCCGATTAAGAATGTATTCAAAACGGACGTCCGATTTGAAATATATTCTTAAGTTGACGTTTGATTGAAAATTTATCGAATCTATTGTTTAAAAATGTGAAATGATGCAAATCTAATTTTTTTTTCAAGCATTTACTGTTTTCTTTATTAGTGTTATAGAGAAGGGAGTGGGACAAATGCGACCTTTTTTTGCGCACCCGGACATTTGCGCACCTTTTTTTCCGCACCTTGCCCATTAGCGCACCTTTTTTCGCGTTTTAAAGCTAATACTAAGCTCTAAAAAGCTAATATTAACCAATTTCTATTCCAAAAGTTGTTTTTCTAGGTAGTTTTAGGGCGTAGAATCGAAATTTTGACATATCAGAGCTTGTGGAAACAAACGGACGGAGTTATACAAAGAGAAAAATCGACAATTTTCTGTAATTTGACCTAGCTTTGTCGTTTTGCCGTTTTGTCTTTCAAATTGGTTCCACACGCTTTGTTATGTCAAAATTTCAGTACTTTTCCAATATCGGGGGAGCGGTCCGATTATCGGGGGAGCGAAGGGAAAATCAGGGGAGCAAACTTTGGCAGCGCTACATATGTCCTATATTATACAAACTACCGCCATAAAATCCGCGAATTACCCGTTATTCTCACAACCTTTATATTAGATCACAAAAGTGACTTCAATATCTAACACCCAGCGAAATGGATCTTTTCCCTTTGAGCGGACTTTCATCGATTCGCCACAGTTGCAAATCCACGACTGGATGACTCCTTTGGTGACGAAATAATCGATTGCCGTCGATTCCTTGAACGCACAAATGTCGGAGAACCGCAACGTCGTTAAAGTTTTAAAAAAACGTTGCAGTCAAAATACAGTCCCGGAAATGCATTTTTCGAGAGGGCAAAATTTGCTCCCCCGATTTTCCTTTCGCTCCCCGATAATCCTTCCGCTCCTCCGATATTGGAAAAGTACCAAAATTTCGATTCTACGCCCTAAAATTACCTAGAAAAACAACTTTTGGAATCGAAATTGGTTAATATTAGCTTTTTAGAGCTTTTAGCGTTTTAAAACGCGAAAAAAGGTGCACTAATGGGCAAGGTGCGGAAAAAAGGTGCGCAAATGTCCGGGTGCGCAAAAAAAGGTAGAATTTGTCCCACTCCCATAGAGAATCATAGAGGTGAACGGCTCACGCAATAGTAGTGTTTTTTTTTCTTTGAAAAGTTCTAAAGATACCCTAAAAAGATCTTAAAATTAAGAAAACAGTAAAAACTTATGCAAGCAGTAAAGAAAAAAATGTAAAAAGGCCTCAATATTAGCGTTTGCGCCTTCTAGCTTTCTTGTGACTGCGAATGTCGAGGTTTTCCGTGAATCAATTTGCTATTAGGCAAATGATTCCTTGTGTTAACTAACAAAACTAACATTTATTAGATATTCAAACAGATTTGCATTTCACATCTTTACACAATTGATTATGATTGGGTTGTCCAGTTATGAATGCGCGTTTTTTTACTATTTTGTAAATTTCTCGAGATACCGAAATCAAGAAAAAGATATATATGAGTATTATTCGAAAGCTGAAGATCTCCTCTACATTTTGATATAAAAAGTTTTTGAATTTGTTCAGCTTTTGGGCAAATTGACGGCACAGAAGAAGAGGTGGCCCAAAAATGGAAGGGTGCCTTTGGATCAAGTTTTGGCTCCGCTCAAACTGAGTTAACCGTTTGATGTTTGGCCAATAGATATATCAATACAACTTTTTTTAAAATATAACAACTTCAGAGCATCTTTACTTTTCTTTTCTTTTCTGAGCGGTTATTTTACACCATAAAACTTGAGGAATAGCTAAGCTGAAATGGGTTTTTTCGAAAACGACCTCTCCCTTTGTGCAGTCAATTTCCCAAAAACTTGAATGAATTGAAAAGCTTTTTTATTTCAAAATGTAGAGGAGATCTTCAGCTTTCGAATGATATATAACACTCATATACATCTGTTCGATATCTTGAGAAATTTACAAAATAGTAAAAAACGCGCATTCATAACTGGACAACCCAATAGATTTGATTTGATAAATTGGGTTTTTTTCCACAATGGATTCGGACATCCGATCAAGAATACATTTCAAATCGGACGTTTGATTTTAATACATTCTTAATCGGACATAGCATACATTTACGTACCAAGCTTGTAACTGTACCAGCTTATTGTAAACATCTTTTTCCAAACAGCTTTCATTATTTAAACAGCTTTCCAAACTTCCAAACAACTTTCCTTGAAATGACTATCCAATGTGTTTTAGTGCCAGTGCGGGAAGAGATGCGAGTACGAGACGCGCATCTGGATCCCCTCGACAGCTCCTGGAGAGACGCACCACATGGGAAAGATTCGATTGGATAGACTTCCAGCCGTTAATGCCACTGTTATCACCACCGCATCTTGTCTAGCGTGAAAAACAACGGAAAACGAATGAACAATTGCTTTTTCTGTGAATAAATGTTATAACGGCTTTCTGATGGTATCTATTGGGTTGTCCAGTTATAAATGCGCGTTTTTGAGGGCTTATTCCAAATATTTCTGCAAGTTCACATGTAGTTTGTCGAGGATCAATTTCGATCGCCTGTTTAAGCACTGCATTATCGATCGTAGGAGGACGATTTTTGGGAGATGAGGCCAGTAGTCCTTTGGCCGGAAATCGTTGAAACCATCGCCGACACTGGCTTTCCGAAATAGCATCTGCCAAAATACTTTCCAAAGGTCTCGATGAGATTCAGCGGTATTTTTGACCAATTTGAAGTCATACCAAAGACTGGTACGCAGACGAAACTTCTTGTCGTTCACAGAAATTAAATCAAAAATTGGTTTGACGTCAAAAACACGAAAAGTTATAATAAAATAAGAAAAAGAAAAGAAAAGTTATAATAAAATAAGAAATCCTGAGCAGCATATAGAGAATTGGGTTTAATAAAATTGTAAAGCTCTAAGGAATGCTGTTCAAGTTGTTCAAGAGCAGGCGTGCATTCATAACTGGACAACCCAATACAATTTTAAAGCACTCAACAAAATCTATGATAAGCGGGCACTGTTCTAAGGTTATAAGTGAGAAAAGTTTCAATCTATGTTTATAATTGATGGTAGTTAGCAAAATCAATTTTGAATAGTGCTATTCGAGTAAAGTTTTTCGGAATCTTTTCAATTTTATCGCTTAGGGATTTAGAAATAGGTGACCAAATTAAAGAATAATTTGAGTTGAGATTTGAGAATAATTAAAGAAGCATACTCGAGAATCGGGCGAACGTAGATAATAAAGCATTTCATGTATATATTAATATCTGGTATGCAAATAGATCTAAGAATTTTGCCCGCACAAAAGGACGCCTTCTTACATATTTTTTCTATGTTTTTCTTCAAGAGCAGGCGTGCATTCATTCACTGGACAACCTAATATTAGGTGTGTGAAAAAGTAATCCACGTTTTTTATTTTTATTTTGTTTAAATAAATATATCTAAACAATTTTTAATTTTTTGTGAACGATCTATATATCGTTTAAAAGCTTATTTTTTCCTCTTTCGAATGATATATTTATTTTGTTAAAAGGACGACAATAAACTACTTTAATTTTAGTTTGAAAATGGTATACACAAGTATCGTTATTCCGTCAAATTTGCTTTATGAGTTCAAAAATGGGTTGAAAGCTGCGGAGGCTGCACGTCGAATTCGGAATGCGTTTGACGAAGACGCCGTTATTGATGATACCGCTAGGTTTTGGTTCCGACGATTCAAAGGTGGTAATGAAAGCCTAGAAGATGAACCACGTGGCGGTCGCCCTGAGATCTGTTCTGATGACCAAATAAGACGCTGTCTTCTCGAAAACCCTCGTTCAACCTCTTCAGAAATAGGTCTTACATTAAATTGTGATGGATCAACCGTAATGAAACGCTTGAATGCCATGAATTTTATTTAACGAAACTTATGGTCTATTAGATTTAAACGTTAAAAACGTCGATTACTTTTTCACACACCTAATAGTTGCGAAAAACAACGGAGTTCTCAAGCAAAAGGATAAACTTTGACTTTGAGACTTTGAGAAAAACACAAAAACACAAAAACAAAAGGAGACTTTGCGAAAAACGAGTTCAGCCTTAAAAGGAAAATCTTTTAGGCTGTGTAAAACTGAATTAGACTTGATCTGGTGAGAGTTACAGAAAATACAACTCTGTGTGCCGCATGGTAGTTACAACACTGCTGCATGGTAGTTTCAATTCAATAGTAAAAGTTTTGGAACAATAGTTCAAGCTAGTTCAAGCTAGTTCAAGCCGAAAAATCTTCAATTTCAAAATCTTTTTAAGTATTCTTTCCACTAAACTTTTTGCTTTTTAAGAATCCAAATTTGCGCTTTGAAAGCGCCCCTTCCTATCCCGTTTTCCACGTAATTTTTTGCCTTTATTTTGTCTCCCTTTTCCAATCATTCAATCAAACAAATTGGCTTTATGAGCTCATTCGAAAAATTGGAAAATCAGCCATGTATCCGACTTTGATTTTTCTTCTATTTCCATATTGGATTTATGCGGTGGTGACAAATATCACGGTGATAGGGACAGTCGGTTGTTCGGGGAAGAAAATGGCTGGTGTCAAGGTTGAGCTGTACGATCGAGACGTTTGTGAGTTATTGAATGGAAATACCGTCAAACTTTACGCAAATCAATGTAGAATTGACTTGCTTATCGGCAAAAGTTAGCGCAGAATAGATTATGAATATAGAAAATGGATTATGATAGGTAGACGATAGGGAAAATATCTATGTGATTTCTATTTGGCGTAAACTTTACTGATGAACATTGAGTAGATGATACATGGATATTGCGGTGATAGGGTGATACATGGATATTGAGTAAATTAGGGTAATACTGGGATAGATTTTGTGCATAACTTTTGTTTTGCTTTTGCTTTTGTTTTGCTTTTGCTTTTGCTTTTGCTTTGCTTTTGCTTTTGCTTTGCTTAGTTTTGCTAGCTGATTGCCCTGGTTTTCTGATGGACGAAGAAGCTTGTCAAGCTTAGGCAACTTGTCAAGCCTAGACAACTTGTCAAGCCTAGACAACTTGTCAAGCCTAGACAACTTGTCAAGCCTAGACAACTTGTCAAGCCTAGACAACTTGTCAAGCCTAGACAACTTGTCAAGCCTAGACAACTTGTCAAGCTTACCAATGAAAAGTATAAAGTAGCTTGTTCTCATTGTCCTATAACTTATTCTAACAATGTTTAACAATTCAATTCTAGTAAGCTACAACGATAAATTGGCGACAGTGACCACGAATCGAGACGGGAGCTTTGTGTTGGCGGGAAGTGAGAACGAGAAGGGACTCGAGCCATTCGTTCTCTTCTATCACACGTGTCGGGCTGCGGCGGTGAGCTGTCTTTTGAGCATTGTTTGGTTCAATTGGTATCTAACTTTGCGGGTGACACAACATCAGTGTGGCTGTCTCTGGAATTAGAGATCGGAGTTCGATCCCGGGATCGATCCATGGCCCAGATCCTTAACCTATCCAGCCGTCCTCGCCTTCCCTTCATTGCCAGAACAAGCTATCTAGGAATTGTTCAATAAGAGTGGGGATTAGGAGGCCGTTGAGAATAGGAGGCCGTTGAGAATAGGAAGCCGTCGAGAATGTAGAGAATGTTGTTAGAATATAGAGTGCTGTTGAGTGTCGTTAAGTTCATATAACCCCTAGTATTGTGTGTCGAATTGTGATTATCGTGCCGAAAAAACCACATCCGGGATCCCCGGTGTCTATCTTTATTCAGAAAACGTTTTATTTAGAACTGCTGGCGAGTGACTCACTATGACATCCCGAAGGGTTACGACAATCGAGTGTTTGACATGTCGCTCGTCACCCTCGACATGAAGACTTCCCGTGAGAGAGTGATTTGTTATTGAATAAACGTTTAATGTCGCTTCCTGAAATCACATACATTGCAGACGTTTCATGCTTAATTTCATTCACTAAATTTAATTCAGAACTCATGAAAACATTGGCAATAAAGCACTTCTCCGAGGCCTTAGATGGGCTCTTCTTATACAGGCCTGCAGTGACGTACACGGTAGAGACGACGACTTCGGCTCGCTGAAAGTCCGTCTAAAACGTATTTTCCGAAGTGCCCACTATGAAATTCGTGATCTACGCAAGAAATTACCCAAGAAAAAGTGATTTTCGAAAAAATCTAGTGCCCCCTTAACCCTAAAATTATCAACCTTTCCTTCAACTACAGAAAATCAATCATTTCCTGATCATTTTGACATTTTGAATTCACCCTAACAAAAGTGTTTTGATGACTAAAATGACTTTTAACTGTGATTCATTGCGCCTTCAAAATGGAGAATTTAACAGAAACATCATTTTTTTTAACCGACAAATGCTTGTGGCTTATATTTTGCTGATTTTTCAACTCACAATTGTAGAAGCTGCGTGGACAAATGTGACCGTAACTGGGATGTTCGTTTGTGGGATAAGAGTGCAAAGAAAAGGAATCAGGGTCGAGCTTTGGGAACACGACATTTGTTAGTAAATGAAATTTGATCTAAAATATCTAAAAATTCTAGAGCCAACTCGAAAATGGCTTTGTCGTTATAATAAGTTACAGATTTTTAGTTGATCCTAATGACAAATTGGATGAAACAATCTCGGCACAGGACGGAACTTGGACGGTATCTGGTGGCGAGGACGAGTTCGGAAGCCTTGACGCCTTTATTCTCATCTATCATCGATGTGGATTGGAAACATCGGTAAGATCTGAAATGTGTAAAAGGTTAAAAGTTTTGAAAATTCTGGTGCCATTGGGATCCGAGTTGGTGTAGCTTGTTGGTATACTATCCGAGTTGGTGTAGCTCCGAGCTTTCGACTGAACTCGGAGCTAGCTAGCGTAGAATCCCGGAGCTAATCTTGTTTTGTATTTCCCAACACGATATAAAGAAGGGTTCTGAATAGGCCGATTCTCACCAAAATTCTCGGCAGCTAGAACACCAATGGCAATCTGTCAATGGCAATCTGTCAATGGCAATCTATATGTCCTAGCCGATTATGAATCAAATGATTTCGCTAGCGAAAATCATAATCGGCTAGCCGATTATGAATGAAAGTAGCTTTTTCTAGAAATTTGTCGTCAAATGCAAATTATTTTTTTATGTTGTAGCTGGTAAAACCCCAATTCCCCCAGTTCGAGTACGGATCGGCAACTTTCCCATTTCGACCCAGAATTTAAATGTTTTGAACCGTGATACGTTACTAGTTACCACTTGTTAATCATGCTTTATACTTTCGAACAAAGTTTAAGTTTTCACATTTTTAACTTTTGTCTTTTATATTTTCATCGGACTAAATTTTCTTTTTAGGATGGAGGATCGATTTGCTGAAACCTTCACCCAATATCAATCTAAAAGAAAGAAGATTTTGATACCGATTTTGATACAAATACAATGAAATCGTTGTGAAAATCAAAGAATTCAGCGAGGGAAACGACAAGAAGAAAAAATCACGCGATGATGTCAACTTGCTAAATCGTTTCTCTCTTCGATACGAACAGGACCAGGCAAATCTCTCCAGTCACGGAAGCGGGCAAAACAATCAACCAAAGCGAGTGGTCAAGAAGGAGGAGCTCTTCAATCTACTGATGGATACTCACAAACGACTAGGACACACTGAACGCGACACTATGTGGAAGGAACTTCGCGACTATCACGGAATTTCAAAGGAAATTATTGAAATATTTGCCAAGCTTTGTGATGAATGCGAGCTGAAGAAGGGTATACCCGGATATATAGACGGCTGAAGAATGGTATATGGACGGTGTGCCTGTCGAAAAGCCAACGTCCTCTGTAATAGCCGATGTCACCAGAGCAATTCCTGCTTGGACAAGGGATAAATTTGTAAACCTTTGTTAATCTTTTGGCTTGCTATTGTTATTGTTATGTTTGTCGTTATTGTTTAACTCTAGAAAATTTGTTAATATGTTTTCGTTTACATTCAATAAATGTGGTTAAAACGTCAGGAGTTACCTTGACAACAACATCACTAAACAATTAAATATCAACATAATAATTTGCATTTGACGACAAATTTCTAGAAAAAGCTACTTTCATTCATAATCGGCTACGACATACCGTAAATACTGTAATTGGACCCCATGGGGTACTATTTTTTCCCTCCCCTCTCTAGGGTGGGGTACTATTAGAGGGTGGGGCACTATTAGAGGGTGGGTTACTATTTTACACCACTATTCGAGTTACCAAATCAGGATACATCCAAATAATCTGTTCAAAAGCAAACTTTTTCTTTAGTTTTTATTGGTTTCAGCCATTTGAAAATTTAACAGCAAAACGAAACAAAAACAACTAACAAGCGAAATCAATAGTCAGTTATCACTCAATGAATTCATCATTTTCTTGATCATCAATTCCTCGATGTCCTTGAAATCCCGTTGATGCGAGCGGCTCCAAGAGGTCCTCAATTTCTGTCTCTGTCCGTGCATTTCTCATCGCCTGTACAATAGATTAAAGATAAGTCCACCGAAAGAGCGTTACAAGTATTCCGCCGTGATCTCATTATCGAAGCACTTGCGTTTCTTCTCTTTCCAACAGAGCAATGACTTTGATTGGAGCTTTGTCTCGATTTTTTCGTTCATCGTTTTCCGATGCACCACGACAAAAGGGCGCAACTTTTTCCCATCGGAACGAGCAGTGAGCATCACGGATATATTCATCTTGTCATAGCCGCGGGTGAGAACACCAACTTCTTTGGCTCCAACCGCTTCGATACACTTGCTCGTCGAAGCATCCAGCCAAACCGCCGTCTCATCGCAAGCAACAATGTGCTTGTAATCGCCTTCTTTGATTGTCTTGTTCAGCCTCAGAATGTGCGCGACGATGGCCTTCTCAAATTTGGTCGGCAGCTTTTGACAAGTTGGTGCCCTCAAAGAAAGTTAATGACGCCTCAAGAACGACTCCATCCAGCCATGGGTTCTTTTGAAAGAAATTTCAGCCTTTTCGAATTAGCCGCTTCATTTCAGATAATCCGGCGTGTCACTCGTTTCTTCTCGGCTCGACGATCGACGACGACGTATCCATTCAGCCAAACCGATATCAACCCCCTCAACCGATATTAAAGTGGCTTCTAAGTGGTTCAAATCTTCTAAGTGGACCAATCTTTATTATTTTGGTGTTACTTTGTTGCACTTGTTGAGATCTACAATCATAAAGATTGGCCCACTTAGAAGAAAGTTATGGCGAGCTGCGCAAAAAATTTGGCGCAAAGTAGCTACCCCAAATTTAAAAACAACAAATTTATGGGATAAAATTAAAAATACAAACGATTTCTGAAAATACATGAAAATTTTCCGCTTTAAAAGAGTTGTTTGTAGTTACGCGTTAGGTGGGGGTGGGGTACTATTAGAGGGGTGGGGCACTATTAGAGGGGTGGGGTATTATTTTTTCCCTCCCCCTCTAGGGTGGGGTACTATTAGAGGGGGGGGTACTATTAGAGGGGTGGGGTCCAATTACAGTATTTACGGTATGTATGCTACGTCCGAATCCAACCACGACTGTAATTGTCTTGCCAGTGGCAATCTAGCTATTTTTGCTATTGCTTGTTTTGTGTTTGTTCGATTCGAATGAGTTTGATATCATTCGATAGAGAATTAAATTCTGCATCGAATAAACTCAAATTTACCTAGGCACCGGTGCAGCGCCTCAGAGTATTGAGGCAAAGACAACTACATTGCCGTTTGCCATTGACAGATTGCCCATGACAGATTGTCTTTGGAAGATTGCCATTGACAGATTGCCATTGGCAATATTTGTGGTCGGATTCGGACGCCTGGATCAGAACTGGACCCTGGTCGGATTCGGACGTAGCATATATACAGCGTGGCACACGATTATCGAAGCTCGGTTATTCGACTGTAACTCGACGCGCAATTATCTCGTTTAGTTTTTTAATTTGCCATAACAAAAAAAGCACTTGATTAGCAAAATGACTGTTAGTGATTCATTGAAAAATCTGATTTGATTGAAATTATTAAATAATAGATTATACAGAGTGGCGCACAATTATGGAAACTAGAGAGCGCCTCTGAAATTCCACCTCTGAACTTCATAGTACTATAACAAGGTGTAACACTGTGTTTTTGAACTAAAAATTGAGATTAATCGATTTTTTAGCCCCATTGTCATCGTATCAGTCAATACTGGGTGCCAAAGCGTTTCTATAACTCTGTCTATAAGATGGGGATTGTTGGCCTCGATCTATACACCGAGAATGACACATCTTGGTGTAAGAATCTTAAAGGAAAATTAACGCAACTTAAATGATAATTAATTGATTTTATTGGATAATAAATTCATTTTACCAGTGTACCAGAGTATGCTTTGTTTCAAAAATCACATTTCAATCACATCGCATACATTACAAACATTTAATGCTTGATTTCATTCACTAAATTTAATTCAGAACTCATCAAAACATTGGCAATAAAGCACTTGAATCAACCATTAAAAACAGCACAAGTTAATTAATTAATTTCGAACCTTTCGGTACTTGTGGGGTTGAGGGGGCACTATATTTTTCCGAAAACCACTTTTTCTCAGGTAGTTTTTTTTGCGTAGATCACGAATTTCATAGTGGAAGCTTGGGAAAATGTGTTTTAGACCGACTTTTCGAGGCTTGAAGTCTCTATAGTGTAATGTTTCACTGTAATGTTCCTAGAAAAAGAGCTCAAAAGTGGTTTAAGGAGCCTTTTCCTGAGCCTTAATGGACCAAAAAGACTTTTTCTGAGATGATTTAGGGTCTCGCTTACAATTATAAACAAATTCAAATAGAAAATTTGAAAATAAAAATCTCGAAAATTTTGCGAAATTTTCATGGATGAAAAACATAAAAAATTCGAAATTTTTTAAACTTTTTAAGATCTAATTCTGCTATTTTTATGTTCTGGATGCTCAATTTACTCAAAGAAAGTGTTTTTGCGTGTTGAAAAAAATCCACCGAGGCCTTGGATGGGCTCTACTCATACAAGCCTACAGTGACGTACACTGTAGAGACGACGACTTCGGCTCGCCGAAAGTCCGTCTAAAATGCATTTTCCGAAGTGCCCACTATGAAATTCGTGATCTACGCAAGAAATTACCCAAGAAGAAGTGGTTTTCGAAAAAATAGAGTGCCCCCTCGACCCCAAAATTATCAACCATTCTTCAACTACAGAAAATCAATCATTTCTTAATCACATTTTGAATTCACCCTAACAAAAGTGTTTTGATGACTAAAATGACTTTTAACTGTGATTCATTGCGCCTTCAAAATGGAGAATTTAACAGAAACATCTATTCTTTTACCGACAAATGCTTGTGGCTTATATTTTGCTGATTTTTCAACTAACAATTGTGGAAGCTGAGTGGACAAATGTGACCGTAACTGGGATTTTCGTCTGTGGGATAAGAGTGCTAAAAGGAGGAGTCAAAGTGGAGCTTTGGGAACACGACTTCTGTTAGTAAATGAAATTTGATCTAAAATATCTAAAAATTCTAGAGCGAACTCAAAAATGGCTTTGTCGTTATAATAAGCTACAGACTTTTAGTTGACCCTAATGACAAATTGGATGAAACGAGCCCGGCACATGACGGAACTTGGACGGTATTTGGTGGCGAGGACGAGTTCGGAAGCATTGACGCCTTTATTCTCATCTATCATCGATGTGGATTGGAAACATCGGTAAGATCTGAAATGTGTAAAAGGTTGAAGGTTTAGAACATTCTGGTGCCATTGGGATCCGAGTTGGTGTAGCTTGTTGGTGTAGTATCGGAGTTGGTGTAGCTCCGAGCTTTCGACTGAACTCGGAGCTAGCTAGCGTAGAATCCCGGAGCTAAACTTGTTTTGTATTTCCCAACACGATATAAAGAAGGGTTCTGAATAAGCCGACTCACCAAAATTCTCGGCAGCTAGAACACCAATGGTAATCTGTCAATGGCAATCTATGTATGCTACGTCCGAATCCAACCACGACTGTAATTGTCTTGCCAGTGGCAATCTAGCTATTTTTGCTATTGCTTGTTTTGTGTTTGTTCGATTCGAATGAGTTTGATATCATTCGATAGAGAATTAAATTCTGCATCGAATAAAATCAAATTTACCAAGGCACCGGTGCAGCGCCTCAGAGTATTGAGGCAAAGACCACTACATTGCGGTTTGCCATTGACAGATTGCCATTGACAGGTTGCGATTGGCAATGATTGTAGTCGGATTCCGACGTCGGGATCGGAACTGGACCCTGGTTGGATTCGGACGTAACATATATGCAGGGCAGCACACAATTATCGAAGCTCGGTTTTTCGACCGTAACTCGACGTCCAATTATCTCGTTATATGTAACTCATTTAGTTTTTTAATTTGCCATAACAAAAACAACACTTCGATTATCAATATGACTGTTAGTGATTCATTGGAAAACCTGATTTGGTTGAAATTATTAAATAATAGATTATACAGAGTGGCGCCCAATTATGGAAACTAGAGAGCGCCTCTGAACTTCCACCTCTGAACTTCAAAGTACTATAACAAGGTGTAACACTGTGTTTTTGAACTAAAAATTGAGATTAATCTATTTTTTAGGGGCATTGTCATCGTATCAGTCAATACTGGGTGCCAAAGCGTTTCTACAACTCTGTCTATAATATGTCGCTTGTTGGCCTCGATCTACGCACCAAGAATGACACAACTTGGTGTAGGAATCTTGATGGAGAATTAACGCAATGGTAATTAATGGTTAATAAATGGATAATAAATTCATTTTACCAGTGTACCAGAGTTTGATTTGTTTCAAAAATCACATTTCAATCACATCGCATACATTACAAACATTTAATGCTTGATTTCTTCACTAAATTTAATTCAGAACTCATCAAAACATTGGCAATAAAGCACTTGATTCAACCATTAAAAACAGCACAAGTTAATTAATTAATTTCGAATCTTTCGGTACTTGTGGGGTTGAGGGGGCACTATGTTTTTTCGAAAACCACTTTTTCTCATGTAGTGGAAGGTAGATCACGGAAGATCTCTCGGTAGATCTCAAGTAGATCACGAATTTCATAGTGAAAGTTTGGGAAAATGTGTTTTAGACCGACTTTTCGAGGCTTGAAGTCCCCCGCTCTATAGTGTAATGTTTCACTGTTCACATGTATGCTTTGTTTCAAAAATCACATCATAATCAGCCATTTTTTCTTTCGATAACAATCAATGACTCAGAAGATTTCGATTTGTTTACGAATTTGAGAGAGAAATCTCAAAAATTCCTTTTTCAAGGATATCGCTTTTTTTAAGTTTAAGAAAAGAGTAAGAAAATAAAAATTGAGAAAATAGAAATTGAGAAAATAAAAATTGAGCAAATCGGGAGTATAAAATTGATGTGATCTCGGGGGAAAGGAGAGAAATGAGATGATATCGAGATAGGGATTTGTCTTTTTATGGGCACTCTTTCTCGTAAAACTTTCACTCAGGCTACTCATTTTAAACGTTTTTTTGCCATTTCTGTTTTACTATTTCTGTTTTACCATTGAACGTTTGAATTACAAGTTGAATTTCAAGTTGAATGGAAGTTTGAATGGAAGTTTTGATCCAAATCTTGCTTTGTTTATTTGCTAATTCTTGCTTTGTTTATTTGCTAATTCTTGCTTTGTTTATTTGCTAATTCTTGCTTTGTTTATTTGTCAACTCTTGCTTTGTTTATTTGTCAATTCTTGCTTTGCCAAATCTTTTTTCTCCTCATCTCATTGTCACTGTTTACTAGGATAAAAGTATTCAGTTTTAAGGCTAATCTTTTCCAAGTGATTCCAAATCCAAGTGATTTCAATCAAACTTTCCTCCAAAACAAATTCAACAACAAATTCAACAACAAATTCAACAACATTTTCAACTTAAATAAACTCAAATACTCACTCAGTTAGTCTGAAATTTTAGATTAACAATCGCAGTCTAAAATCTCATCCCAACTTATTCTTAGTATAGTAAAACTAAAACTGTACCTTACAATGCTTTACAAAACCTTACAAAACTCTACTTTACCTTACAATGCCAGCAATTTACTTAAAATTTCATTGTCTTAAGATATCGTTACTATTTTTGCATCGTTCAATCTTTCCCTTTCAGAAATGAAGCTCTTGATCCTTGCCGCTCTTCTTGGAGTCACTTTGGCTAAAGTCTCCACCATTACCGTCAAGGGAATCACCGTTTGCAACAAGAAAAGAGTACCCGGACTTAAAGTTGAGCTGATGGAGGAAGATGGAGGTAAAGTCTAAGCTTTTTGTTCAAGTTTAAGACCCCTTTGCAGTCACCAGAGACGACAAGTTGGCGACGGTGACCACTGACGGACAAGGAAACTTCGAGGTGTCTGGACAAGATGATGAATGGGGAACGATTGAGCCATATCTCTACGTCTATCACAAGTGTCGTATCTTGAAAGAGGTGAAAATCGCAAACTCTTTCCACTTTCTAATAACCAACCCCAAAGAAAGCCAACTGTTTACTTTGATTTGAGTTTTAGACTTCATACAAAAAAGTATTACCGTATTTTCTTTAATAGTAGTGGACCCAGGCGAGCCGAGTTGGTGACTATTTTACAGTTCCCAAGCTTGCGCAGAAGCTCAACACTCAAATCCTCCACTAGATCTCATCGTCAGCTACATTTTCCGACCCCACATCGATAGGTTCTGATAAGCGGTTCTCGAGATTTCGAGCAATTTAGGCGACGCTCATGGTGCACTACTATTAGAGAAAATACGGTAGTATGGACAAATAGCTTGGGTCAAATTTAGCTTCAGCACTTGCAAGCAGAGTTTTTTCAAGATTATTTTTCAGTACAGAGTTGAACCTGGCTGGTTTGTCTTATGGCTTCTGTCAGAGTCAGGCACAGGCTTAGCTTCGGCCTGCAAAAACGGACCCGAGTTCTAGCCTGATCTTGCCTGACTTGGTTTACAAGCAGGCATGTTAACTCCGCCCCTTTTTTTGGTCCGTTTGCCGTTGGCAATCGTGTTTTACTCGTATCTTAGCCGGATTTATTTGAAAAACGTTGAATTTGCTTTCATTCGACTCGAAATCAAATTTTCTATCGAATACAAACAAATCAAATTAATTTTTCTATCGAATGAAAGCAAATTCGACGTTTTTCAAACAAACCTGGTTTGTTTTCAAACAAACCTTTTTGAGAGACGAGCAAGATTCGTAAATTGCCAACGGCAAACACACCAAAAAAGGGGCGGAGATTTGATAGCGACATTTGATAGTGCCGCCCCTTTTGCCATTGGCAATCCAACTTTGAGCTCAATTATCTTGGTGGTGGGTTGTCGAATTTCAATATTCTTGGTATCATTAGATGCGTCAAGTCTTTCTCTATCGATCAGTACAAAAACTATTTAAATTGAACAGTCGAACATCAAGATATTTGAGCTCAAAGTTGGATTGCCAATGGCAAAAGGAGTGGGGCGCGTATAAAAGGTCCTGCACCTTTGCCATTGGCAATCTAATTTTGAGCTCAAATTCCTTGGTGTTGGGCTGTCCAATTGTAATAGTTTTTGTACAAATCGACAGAGAAAGACTTAGCACATGTAGTGATACCAAGAATGTTTAAATGGGCCAACCCAATACGAAGATATTTGTGCGCAAAGTTAGATTGCCAATGGAAAAAGGGGCGGTGCGCGTATAAAATGTCCGATAACCAGATTTGAATACAAGAGTCCTTGCCGTTGGATCAAAATCTAGAAGAACCCAAATAACTTTTCACTCAGCGCATTATTGGTTTGTTATCATTTACCCGATTTTAGTTTGACAGTTTGGGGCGCGTATTAAATGTCTCAAAATCGAGTTAATATGGCTGTTTACAAGCAAAAAAGCAATATTTGGAGTAAATAGCAAGCTGTTCTCATAAAAAAGATCAATATCATCTTATAGCATTTTTAGGGATGCTGGACGAGAACCAAATACGAGGTTTCCTCATCGAAAATCAATGGTGTTTATGACATGACCTATGTGACTCTCGATGTTGTTCAAGCCGAGGAGGATCATGTCTGCTAAATTTTCATAAATTTCTGATTTCAATAAACGTTTCTGAAACAATAGATATTGTTTGTTTTGACTACACATTTTCTGCGGCAATAAAAGTGGTTGAAAAATGGAAAATTTTCACATTACGGAAAATGAAACTTCTTTTCTTGTTGGGTTTCTTTATTTTTCTTGAAGCTAAGCTTCAAACTATCACTATAATTGGCAGTTTTTACTGTGAAGTGGAGAAGGATGGTCCAACCGGTTATTACGATTCTGATTTGAGGGTTTCAGTTGTCGATCATGATTATCGTAAGTTTGGAAGAAAATTTGACTTCTTGTTTTGACAAAATCCAATATGGAAACTGGATTTTGAGGAAATTGAGGAATTGTTTAAAAGTGATTGATCGAAATCTATGAGTCAGCAGTCAGCAGTCCTTTAGTCAGCAGTCAGCAGTCTTTTAGTCAACAGTCAGCAGTCCTTTAGTCAGCAGTCCTTTAGTCAGCAGTCCTTTAGTCAGCAAAGATGACGTGCTTGCTGAAGGCTATTTCAAGGATGGAACCGTCGAATTGTCCGGTTCAACTGATGAGCGTTTCGAGATTGTGCCAAAGATGTGGGTCGATCACCGCTGTGGATGGAACCGAACCGAGCCGGTAAGTTTAACACAATCTGTATTTTATGCGTACATTCGCATAGTCGTCACGATTTTACTGATAATCTGATTAAAAACTGATTAAAAATGCATTTATTGAAAAAAACCCAATAATTTGAAACAAACAAAGGATAAATAATAAGAAATAAAGGTCTAAACACACAATTTTATGGCACTGCAGCGTAAATGTTAATTTTGTTTAAGAAGTCTATAAAAATACATTTGCTTATTTTATAATTTTGTTTTTGTTGTTTCCCTTTGCGCGCAGAAAGTTGAACGCTACTTTTTCTGACTTCTTCTTTTCTCGCCTTTGTCTGCTTTGTGTGAATATGTGCGGGCCTTGTTTTTCCCGATGACTTACTTTTGTTACTGTGATTTTTGTTTTTCGATTTATTCTGTCAGATGGTTCGAATTAATCTTCTAATTTTTTTTTTTGTTCTTTTTTTTTACTTTCTTTCTTTTTCCTTTCGCTGCACTGGGCACTGCGGCTGTTATCCCTACTACCCCCATTACCCTAAATGTTGTGAAAGAAAAAGCCCACCTGGTGGGAAAAGGAAACATTTTTAACTGTAATTTAACTGAGTAATTGAAGCCTCGACCTTCCGCTTATGAGACCAGACTCCTAACCGGTCGGTCATCCGGTCATGATGAAGATTCAAAGATAAACTAAACTATTATAGTCATTCGATAACCCTGAATCTCCTCTTGAAAACTAGTGCAAAGTTACCGAGAACTTTCTGCGAAATAAATAAGGTACTTGTCGGTTAGAAATCCACAAAGACTCATCTCGGTTAAGCATCCCCATCCGAGTCTTCTCGGTGATCGATTTTCGTTCCACTGATCGACTGATAACTTCAGAAGTCGTCAGCTGTCACGAGTCATCAGCTTCTTGCTTCTCGGTGATCGATTCTTGTTCCACTGATCGACTGATCACTTCAGAAGTCGTCAGCTGTCACAAGTCATCAGCTTCTAGCTTCTCGGTGGTCAATTTTCGTTCCACTGATCGACTGATCACTCCAGGCGAGCACTCTACTTCACTGAACATAATCACCCCTCACAGTTGTCAGCACCTTGCTTAACCGAGTTGAGTCTCTGTGAATGTATCACCGACAAGTACCTAAATAACAAAAGTCCGTAAAAGCTTGAGTTAACACCAACATTTTTGGTACAATGAAATGAAATATCTGGACAATGATCTGGACAATGAAATATACTGGACAATGAAATATGATATTTGAAAAACGATCGTCACTTTCTCGTGTCGGTATCTCCCTTGTCTTTTAGTCTAAACTATTAGTCTTATACATTTTCTGAAAGCTCTTTTCAAGGGCTACACAATGGTAATATTAATATTTAGAAATACGGTAAAGACAAAGGAGTTATATAACGCGCAAAAGGGATGATCTTTTTTCAAATATGATATTTCATTGTCCAGTAGTGTACGAGCCAGGTCGTATCGTCGCGAATATGCTAAAAGTTAAGCAGTATTTGAAAGAGAAAGCTGAATTTCTCGGAATTTATCTTGGTAGCTAGAGTTTGATTCTCGTTTTTTAAACTTTTCAAACGTTTTAAACGTTTTAAACGTTTTTCAACTTTCAAAATTGCCGTGACTTTGCCCCTTTATCTCCAACGAGTCGAAAGCGCTGAGAAAAATGCGCCTGAAAAGACAGACAAACAGATAAACAGACACTTTCCTTCTACATGGTAGAAGATAAAGATAAAGGAGATAAGGGGGCAAAGTCACGGTAGTTTTGTATTTATGTTACGTCCAAATCCGACCTAAACCCTTGACCACGCCACTTTGCGTGGCTGTATCTCCAAAACTAGTGGGCCAATTTTGATCATTTTGGTGTCAAAATGATCATTTTTGATCATTTTGTCAAGCAAGACTTATAGATTCTTTTGAAGTTACATCTGAAAAGGTTAATTAGTTAAAGTAAGAAAAAAATCTGAAATTAGTTCGGATTCGGACGGTTAGCTCAGATTTGGAAATTCGAATTCGAACTAATTTCATATTTTTAGGTTCAAGTTGGAATTCTCCCATGTCTAGTATTGGGTTGATGGAAGAGTCCTTTCCGATTTTTTGGGAGAGTACCTTAAATTTATCGAATTTTGACGCTTTATAGCTCATCCGAAAGCTGAATTCAAGACGGATCGATTGGTAAAAACCGTTTTGAGATATCTCTTTTCTAAAAGGTTTTTACAGCTATTTTAGTAAAGGGCGGCAGAGCCAAAAAATGGCTGTTTTCACGTTTCGTTAGTTTTCCGTGCAGAAACCTCGGCTAAAAACATGTGTTTCGTGATCAGCGTCAAAAATAACCCCTAGACACGCATTTTCAGAATCTTAGCAAAAAATTTTTGAAAAATATTGTTACCGGTGGAAGTCGAACCAGCGACCCTCAGATCTTTCCGCCGCTTTTCACGATTTTCCTTCGTTTTTCGCGAACCTAGGCTAAAAACAAAAACATGTAACTGTTAGTAACATGTTAGTTACATGTTTTTGTTTTTAGCCTAGGTTTCTACACAAAAACTAACGAAACGTGAAAACAGCCATTTTTTGGCTCTGCCCTTACTAAAATAGCTGTAAAAACTTTTAGAAAAGAGATATCTCAAAACGGTTTTTACCAATCGATCCGTCTTGAATTCAGCTTTAGGATGAGCTATAAAGCGTCAAAATTGGACAAATTTAAGGTATTCTCCCAAAAAATCGGAAAGGACTTTTCCATCAACCCAATAGATACTTTGATACCTTTCAGTCTGCTATTGAGTATACTTCATCTCACAAAATCAAAGCAGAAAGAGTCCAGAAGCAGAAGCAGAAGCAGAAGCAAAAGCAGAAGCAGAAGCAGAAGCAGAAGCAGAAGCAGAAGCAGAAGCGAAAAAGCAGAAGCAGAAGCAGGAAGCAGAAGCAGAAGCAGAAAGTTTAGCAAAAACAATATTTAGGAAGAATGTTACACGAGAACGGAGTTTTTCATTGGAAAAGAATGGATTGATAAAATTTATTACTTCCGTGTGTTTCTGGATATCCCGCTTTCGGATCCGGATAATATGATAAGAAAAGAGACAAGAAGGTAAGCGATTTCGGCTCCTTTTCAAGCGTATTTTGCTTGTAAACAAAAATGGACTTTATCATCATTTTTTAGATGCAATGGTCGGCGTCGAAGCAAACTTCAACCCCAACAAATTGATTCTCAGACTTCTGAGTAAACATTCATTCTATCTTTCTATGTCGTTTGCTTTAAAATCAGCTAGCCTTTTGCTTTAAAATCTTTCTGTTAGCTTTCTGTTAGCTCACAGAAAGTGGTCTTTCCGGGTCTCTCCATCACCACACACATTTCATTATTTGGAAGATAATAAGTCTTTCGCTGCATCACTTCTTGAACAGCTTCCTGAAAATGATTTATGAAATGATTTATCATTCCTAGAGCAGGATCATTCCTAGAGCAGGATCATTCCTAGAGCAGGATCATTCCTAGAGCAGGATCATTCCTAGAGCAGGATCATTCCTAGAGCAGGATCATTCCTAGAGCAAAATCTCCAGGCCAGGCCAGGACCAGAAAGAAAGGGGTAAGCTAATGGATAAAACTTGCTTTAAAAAGTTTAAAAGTGCTTTAAAAGGTGGGTTTGCTGTCGTTTGCTTTAAAATCAGCTAATCTTTTGCTTTAAAATCAGCTCACAGAAAACCAAATTCAAATTCAGATTCCAAATTCTAAAAAAGCCTTTCAAATTTCAAATCAAAGCCTTTCAAAATCCCATTCGAGCTCTCAAAATGCCATTTGTTTTGACTAGAAAATGTGAATAAAAAACAATTTCTAAATCTTTCGTATTGTAGATCGATTTTGGGGAAAATATTTCAATTTTGGGGAAAGTTTGCTGTTGAAAAATCATTCAAAAGAATGACCTTCAAGCTTTTATCATTTTTCCCATTATTTCTCTACGTCCAAAGTCATCTTCAAACCGTGGCAATAAGGGGTCAAATCCTATGCACAGTTGATGGTGGACGATATCATGATTCCGATTTGAGAGTCTCCATTGTGGATCACGATTATTGTGGGTTTTTCTGGGGAAAGTTTGAGCTCAGCCAGTCCGTCAGCCAGTCCGTCAGCCAGTCCGTCAGTCAGTTCGTCAGCCAGTCGTCAGCCAGTCCGTCAGCCAGTCAGTCAGCCAGTCAGTCAGCCAGTCAGTCAGCCAGTCTCGCAGTCAGCCAGTCAGTCAGCCACTTTTGTGCTTAAATTACGAAATCGATTCATTTAAATGATTTCGGACTCTATATTTCTTTAAATATTTGTCGCTTAGGTAATTCATTTTGTCATTTTGTGCTTAGGTAATTCATTTTTTTCAATAAGAACTTCAAACTATTAAAAGTAAAATGAATGTAAGTGATTTCACAACTTTAAATGTTTATCTTCAAAATCTAATATATATATAAATGTTCAACTGGAATCTAATCTACTATGTATAAAAAAATAAAATGTCTATCCGTCCGTCTGTCACGCCTACGCGACAATACAAAATGCTATTTGTATATTAACGTAAAATTACAACGAGGTGAGCTAGAAAGCTGAAAATTTGTACTCGAGGGTTTCCGGGGGCGAGAAATACGAATCTGCAATCAGATTTGTGCTACGTGGTCTCAGTACCTCTAGGTAAAATATCCGTGCGGCCGCGTAGCGGACTCCAAACGCAGCCAGTCAGTCCATCAGCCAGTCCATCAGCCAGCCAGTCACCAGTCCGTCAGCCAGTCCATCAGCCAGTCCGTCAGTCAGTCCGTCAGCCAGTCCGTTAGCCAGTCCGTTAGCAATAAACTTGAAAAATGAGCCATTTTAGCTAAAAGTTTCAGGATTAGGGTAAAAAAGTTTGCTGATATATACAAAAAAATAAAACGTCTATCCGTTCGTTCGTCTGTCACGCCTACGCGACAATACAAAATGCCATTTGTACATTAACGTAAAATTACAACGAAGTGAGCTAGAAAGCTGAAAATTTGTACTCGAGGGTTTCCGGGGGCGAGGAATCCGACTGCGCCACGGCGACAAAACCTCTGCCCCAAAACATCCCGGCAGAACAGCCGTTAGACGGGTTTTTTGGTTGGTATCTTTATAGTAAGAAAGGAATGGAACCAAGAGGGAATTGAACCCTCCATCTTCCGCTTACCAGGCTGATGGCTTAGGCTTAGGCCCGACTGCGCTATCGGCGCCTTCTTTGGCCGAGAAGGAATGGGAAATTCAAGGAAGAAAGAGAGGGAAATACCTGAGTTTTCAGAACCTTCTTCAGTAGAAATTTAAGTACAATACCAGTGATCTTCTAGTCAGCAGAGACGATGTGATGGCTGAGGGATTTTTCCCGAATGGAACCGTTTCCTTGACGGGAACGCTCGATGAATATTTCAAGATTCAACCGAAGATCTGGATCGATCACCAATGTGGAATGGGACGGAAACAACAGGTCAACAAAACAACAACAATTAAAAGCTTATTTGATCAAAGTAAGGAAGAGCGGCTAAACTGAGTTTGGGTAGACGAAATTAGCTTTTATTGACACAATTGTTGACAATTAAAGAATTGATTGACTGTTCATTGGCTAGTGATTTTCTAGATCTAGAAACAAGAAAATGTGTACAATGTTTTGTTTTGAAATGCCAATTTGTCAGGATTGCTTCACACGAACGGAATTCTTTATCGGTGCGGATGTAATCAATAAGATTTATGATTTTGGAAATCTTTTCTTAGACAAAGGCGAGAAACCCTACAGGAACAATAAAATCAAGTGAGAGATTCACAAAAGAAATAAGTAAAAAGATCAATAAAATATTGGGTTGGTGAATTGAAAACTGCGGGCTATTGTCACATGTGACAGTTTGAGCACTTTCTTCAAAAGAAACCCATTTTGGTGTCAATGGAAAAGTTGTAGAGAATCAAAAATCAAGCTTATATCCAAATTTTCAGAACGATTCAAAAACTGGTTTTCAAGAAATGCCAAGTTTAAGAAAGAAATGCCAAATCTTCACAAAACTTGCATTTTAAGCGAAACTACTAAGTGTATCTTTTTGGAAATTTGGCTATAAGCCTAATTTTTGATTCTCTACAACTTTTCTATTGACACCAAAATGGGTTTCTTTTGAAGAAAGTGCTCAAACTGGGATCTCCAGTCTCCATCTCCAGTCCTCCATTTTTGAGTCTCACACTTGTCTCATACACAAACCGAAATCCTACTATGAAAGAGGAATCCGCAAATTGCCTGTAAAATGGGCAGAAGTTGTTAATAATAATGAAGATTATTTGGAATGATTCGATGGTTTTATGTTCAATAAATTTTAGTTCAAAGTCCCGCAGTTTTCAATTAACCAACCCAATAATATGCAAATTGTTATTTGTTGGGTTTTCTAGTTATGAATGCGCGTTTTTTACTATTAGAAAGCTTGATATAAAAAGTTTTTGAATTCATTCAACTTTTTGGGAAATTGACTGCACAGAAGAAGAGGTGGCCAAAAAATGGAAGGGCGCCTTTGGCTCAAGTTTTGGCTCCGCTCAAATTGAGTTAACCGTTTGATGTTTGGCTAATAGATATATCAATACAACGTTTTTTAAATATAACAACTTCAGAGCATCTTTACTTTTCTGGGCGGTTATTTTACACCATAAAACTTGAGGAATAGCTAAGTTGAAATGGGTTTTTTCGAAAACGACCTCTCCCTTTGTGCAGTCAATTTCCCAAAAAGTTGAATGAATTGAAAAGCTTTTTTATTCCAAAATGTAGAGGAGATCTTCAGCTTTCGAATGATATATAACACTCATATACATCTGTTCGATATCTTGAGAAATTTACAAAATAGTAAAAACGCGCATTCATAACTGGACAACCCAATACTTTTAGTATCATTGGAGTCCTTCTCTGTCGATTGGTACAAAACTATCACTAGTACAAACTGGACAACCCAATAGATGCTATTTAGATGTTATTTAGATGTTATTTAGATGTTATTTAGATGTGAGGGCCGTAGGAAAAACCCGAAGAACTCGCAAAAATTGCTACAACGTTTCATGAATGATCTCTATTTACATCAAGATCAACAAATCGAGAAACCAGAGAGAATTCAATAAAGGAAAAGACCTACTATGTACAGAAATTGAGGGAATACGAGAAAATTGAAAGAAAGAAACTTGACTCATTGACTCTTTTTCATCGTTTTGTGTTTATCCTCGTATGGCCGGATTACCATGTACCAAATCATGTCCGACAATGAGATCACTCCCTGCAATTTAAAGTTTTTAAGAGAAATTTTTGAGGATAAGTTACATTAGCGAGTAAGCTTCTAGTTCAAGTTGGTTTGGAAGAGTTTTTTTACTAAATGCTCAGCCAAAAACCCGTCCCAAATGTGGCCAATGCGCCACAAGAAAACTTTCCAACGGCTTCTGTGGTCTAGTGGATAATGTGCTAGTCTTCGGAACTTATGAAGCTTTTTCGGCTTGGGTTCGAATCTCCCATAACCAATTTTCTTGTTTTTCTTTTTCTTTTCTTTTTTGGACACATTTGCATTAAATATTTATGTTTTATTCATCATTTTACAGCTTCTACAGCTTCTACAGCTTCTGCAGCTTCTACAGCTTCTACAGCTTCTAAAGACATAACATGCTAATGGAATCTTTTTCCAGGAAAATTCATAGACATTTTCGAATTCTGGCATCATTTTTTCATGACTTTATGAATTCTAGAAATTCTAGCAGCAAAAAATCTTCAAATTTGACGATACAGTCAACCGCAGTGCCCTTTTAACTGAAAATTGCGTTGTTTTACTGCAAAATTTCGCGTTGTTATCATGCGACTCCATAAAAAAACTTTGTCTTTTCATTTTAAGCCTACGTTGAACTCGATTTGAACTTTGAATTGTTATTGTGTATAGTTCTAGACCTTTAAAATAAGATCTTTTTTGTTTAAACTAATTGTAAGTCATTAATAAGTGACAGCATGTAGTGTCAGATTCAATCAGACAGGTCACTTATTGTTCATAAAATGATTATTAAATGTACTCTTTCCATTGTACTCTTTCCATTGTACTCTTTCCATTGTACTCTTTCCATTGTGCTCTTTCCATTGTACTCTTTCCATTGTACTCCTTCCATTGTCCTCTTTCTAGTCAACTGCATCATTTTGTCCTCAACTAACCTTCAAATTATTGTTGTCATCGATTGCAAAAAGTCTATGTACATTTCTCTCAATGAACACCTCGAGCACCGTCCACATCGTGGCGTTCTCGGCGACGGTCACCACCGAATCACCGCCACTTGTACCACCCTAGAAAAGATTTTTGGTGTAAAACCTACAATAAAATCCAGCTATGGGATAACTTGATGCTTTAGAGTTTAACCTTTAACACATTTACACCCACCGGTTGGCCACCGGTTGGCCACCGGTACAGCCCACGGGTGGACCGTACATGATTTAGCATTTTTTTTGAGGCCGATTGCTCTGAAAATTTGCACCAGGGGTTTTCGACGATGAGGAATTCGAATCCCTAACTGGTTTCTACAGAAAGCCGCTCTATTTTTGAAAATTTCATTTGGTTTAATTACCCAAGTTTTTAGAGAGTTTTGTGATTTGTGATGATCGTATTGGCTTGGAAATGAAAGTCGCTCAAAAACTCATAACGGATTCCGATTCTCTATCCCAGAATGCCCGCGGTTACAAATTTTCAGATCTACAGCTAACATAGATAGCTTTAAAATAGCAGCAAAGACAAAGATGGCAACACTAACAAACAAAGTGCTCCTCCTGTTCACCGCTTCTTCGACGGACATGTCGAGTTTCGGGAAATTCTCATCAAATCCAACAGCAATCGCGTCGAATCGCGTGTAAACATTGACTAGCTAAAAATTTGAAGGGTTTTTGCTATTTTTCTTTAATGTGTTTACCTTTTTAGAGCCATTTTCCACGACTGGAACGCCACTGACGCGTTGATCGATGAGAAGATCAAGCACATCGATTAGAGGGGTTCTTTCTTCGACCTAACAAAAATCGGATGAAAGGGGGAAGAATGAAATTGTTAAAATCAAATATAAAGCTTCAAAATAAACAAAATACCGTATTCTCTCTAATAATAGTGCACTCTTTAATAGTAGTGCTCTTTAATAGTAGTGCACTCTCTAATAGTATTGCGGTCCAGGAGGGAGTTGAAAAAATAGTAGTGCACCCACGAAAATTTGAATTTCTGGTTCTTCTTTTCATCTAGACCTTTTTGACTTTATGTTTATGTGACATTCTAAAGCTATTCAAGCAAGCAAAAATGAGCCTTTTTTATTCATTTATTAACTATTTTTCACATGAAAAAGTTAGCAAAAAATCTAAAATTGTCGTGCAAAGTGCAAAAACATCTTTTTGTTGTTTGTCAAGACACAAATTGTCAACTCGCCGGCCCACAACTGTATGTCAGGAGCCAAAGACAAAGGAGCCAAAGGAGTACGTGAAAGAGTTGCAAGAATTTTTGGAACAAATCTTAGATCTGTCTTACTTTGGTAAATGATAAAGCTCTTTAATAGTACTGCACTCTCTGATAGTATTGCGGTCCAGGAGGGGGTTCAAAAAATAGTATATTACTACTATTAGAGAGAATACGGTAAACAATATAAACTCAAAATTTACGCACATAGATGATATCTTTCCAGCAGCCGAGTTGAAGCTTTTGAATGCTTTCACTCATGTAGGCAGGTCGGGGCAAAAGGAGACACTAAAAAGTGCAAAGATGAGACTTTTAGCGATAAGATTTGAATGAATAATTGGATTAATATAATAGTAAACTTTCTATAATATTGAATTTCAGTTTGTGAAGTTTCAGTTTTTGAAATTTTCAGCTTTAAGGTTTAAGTTTACAGAGAATTTCACACTTTCACGCTTTCAGCATATTGCACTCGGCTGAAATGAGCACTTTACAGTTGGCTGTTGGCTATATACAGCTTTACAGCTGTTGGATACACCAAAATACTTCTTTATCCTCTGTATTAGATTTCTTTAAGCTGATTAACTTTTCAAAGTTTACTATTGGGTTGGTGAATTGAAAACTGAGTAAGTAGCCGTGAGTAAAGTAAAGTGATCAATTTAGAGGAAAAAGAGATTTTTTTGAACTATCTACCGTAATCCTGTCTGTCCGAAAGTCCAGACAGACAGGTTTACGGTAGTGTCTGAAAGGTTTTCGAAAAGAAAAATCAGTTGAAGTGTTGTATTATTTGCGTTTTTTTGGAAAGTAAAGTCTAGAGGGCCACTTGTTCAGAGTTTCTTCCAGCAGTTTTCATTTATTTGATTGGTGAATTGAAAACTGCGGGCTATTGTCACATGTGACAGTTTGAGCACTTTCTTCAAAAGAAACCCATTTTGGTGTCAATGGAAAAGTTGTAGAGAATCAAAAATCAAGCTTATAGCCAAATTTTCAGAACGATTCAAAGACTGGTTTTCAAGAAATGCCAAATTTACGAATTTTCACAAAACTTGCAACAAAACATGCATTTTAAGCGAAACTACTAAGTGTATCTTTTTGGAAATTTGGGTATAAGCTTGATTTTTGATTCTCTACAACTTTTCCATTGACACCAAAATGGGTTTCTTTTGAAGAAAGTGCTCAAACTGGGATCTCCAGTCTCCATCTCCAGTCCTCCATTTTTGAGTCTCACACTTGTCTCACACACAAACCGAAATCCTACTATGAAAGAGGAATCCGCAAATTGCCTGTAAAATGGGCAGAAGTTGTCAATAATAATGAAGATTATTTGGAATGAATTTATGGTTTTATGTTGAATAAATTTTAGTTCAAAGTCCCGCAGTTTTCCATTCACCAACCCAATAGTTTAAGTTGTATAGTTTGTTCGATCGGAACTAACGTAATTCCACAAGAAGTGCAAAATTCGCCGATGTGTGAGAATGAACATGCAATCGTTGGTCGATTTGTCCATGATCGGTAAACGGTGCACTCGGCGAGACCACAAAATTCGCACCGCGTGGAATAAACTAAAATTATCAAGTTGAAGAGATGTCAAATCTTAAAGGAGGGGTTCGAATTAGAACCATTTCCCACTAGTTTAGACTAAGTAAACCCGGGTTCCAATTGGTAGAATCAATAAAATGAATAACGCCAAGAGATTCGCCGACCCCGAAAACCGCCGGGTACAAACTTACAGCTGAATATCTTCTTTTTATGCCATGTACAATGCAAAAGCAGAATCCCTATGTAAATCACTAGCGAGATGCCCTTTGTGCGCGCCAGTAAATGCTCTCCATCTGGCGCCTCCTCTCGATAGATAAGCGTTCCCTTTTGAAATCCCTTGAAGTAGAAGGAGCGGTGAATAGCTGTGCGGAGGGTCACTATGCCCAAATTTTTGGGATCAGTTCTTGCCTTAAATATTATTAGAAATGTGGTACAAATTCTACATCCGTCCAAATCAAAAAATCAAAAATAGCTGAAATACTGAAGTTTCGAGGACGCAGTTGGAAGAACCCTTGGAACCGCAGTTGGAAAATGCTGAATGGATCATTCCAGGAGATTATCATTACTACAAGCATGGAATGCTCTTTCGCGGAAAGTTTGGATGAAAGTTTGGATCAGTTTGGATCAGATCAGTGAGTGAAAGCGCCTGTTTCACTTTGGATCAAGGACTGGATCTGGTATCTATACATAAAAACTGGTCTAGTAGGGTACTAATCACGCGCTTAGAAGTCGCATTTCCGATCATCCAAAGTCGCATTTCCGGTCATCCAAACACGCAAAAGCTTTATTCTTATCAGGTTCTACAAATTTTCGATCTTGTCAAACTAACTATAAAATACCAAAGTGAGGGTTCAAGGTTTAAACTGACCAAAACTGATTCCATCCTTTAATACCTGATAAATGATGGATAAAACGATTAACTTTAGTCATTTCTAAACGAAATATGTAACCTAATTCGAACCCTCCTTTAAGATTTACTTGTTTACTTCAACTTCACCTGTCTTTTATATTGGCCGTGATGAATCCCCGATAGGTTTCACTGTCCAACTTTTGATGCTCTAAAAATGTGCTTGAGAAATTAACTGATAAAATTGGTAAATATTGCTACATATTGGTGAAAGTATTACGCTTTTGCGCACCGGGTTCACATTGTCGGCTTGCGCCAGAAATTCTACCTTTCCAGCGCGAGACGGGCATGCAACCGACGAGATCGGCCAACACTTGTGGGCTCAACCCATTGCTGCTCTCATTTTCTAAAGTTCTTGCAAATATTATATGCTTTCTGCAAATTATATATGCGTTTTGCGGGCATTGCAAAGGAAAACACAATTTGAAGTTGTCGATCATCTAATGGAAATATTCGGAACGTTTGGACCCAAAAATTCTTCAGTCCGACAACGGAAAGGAGTTCGCCAACAGATTGATAAGCTTTTACTTTTGTTTGCAACTATAGCACTTGCATAAGCACTTGCATAAAACACAATTTGAAGTTGTCGATCATCTAATGGAAATATTCGGAACGTTTGGAGCCCCAAGTCCGACAACGGAAAGGAGTTTGCCAGCAGCTTTTACTTTTTGCCAGAGTAAGCTTTTACTTTTGTTTGCAACTATAGCACTTGCATAAGCGTAATAAATTTTTTGAATTTCTTTTATTTAATTCTTTCAAACATAAATCCCCAAAATCGGTAGTTGAAAGAGAAAAAGTGATATTAAACGACTAGAAAGCGAAAGAATGACTGGAAAAATTTACCGTTTATTTGCTTCTGGTATTTCCACAGCTTCATCAAAACCATAATAAAATCGGTCACCGAAAGAACACCAATAATATTGTACGATTTTGGATCAACAATTAAACCCGTTCTCGTAGCTGAATGTTTTCTGTACAAAAGTTACAAAATTTCAACTCACAATTGTACACAAGTCCATAGAAAGCTTTACGCACCGGCATATCGCTCGTGAATGCGACAATTTTTTGGTTAAGAGCCATTGCTTCGTAGCATTGGCTCAATTGGAGGAGATGAGTGTAGACAAAATCGGGTTCATCTGAAACTCAAGATTTCTAAAAGAGTCAAGGGAAAGATACCGAGTCTAGCTGGTTTTCTTTGACTCGAGTCAGATTTCTTTGACTCGAGTCAAATTAGAGTCAGTCAGTCATGACACGAGTCAACAATTCAAGTCAGTCATGACTGACTGACTGTCATGACTGACTGACTCTCTAACATGACTGACTGACTCTATAACATGACTGACTCCATACCGTGACTGACTCTATAACATGACTGACTCTAATTATAGAGTCAGTCATGTTATAGAGTCAGTCATTGGGATTTTGAATCCGTTTTTAGTTTTTACAAAACGCTTCGCAAACGTCGTGGGATATTTGGCATAGAAAATCACCTTGAATTTTGAGCTCTTTATGAGACCGTCCTAAAAACTGCTTCGATAGTCTGGTGGATAGTCTGCTAGGCTACGGAATTTAGTACATTTTGGCCTTTTAGTACATTTAGTACCCCTTCAAGTTCGGGTCTCACTCTCGTCAAATTTTCTCACTTTTTAAAAAACTTTCCTTACATATTTGCATTGAATTGTTGACTCATATTTGCATTGAATTGTTTACACGTTTGTTGTTTTTTACAGGGCTTTCTGTAACTTCAACAAATAATTTACAAAAGCTAGAACCTTTTAAAGTATCCGATTCAGTAGATAAGTATTAAAATAACATTTGGCGAAGAAAGCGAAGAAAATTCAACTAGTTTATTCATTGCAAATATGTAGGGAAATAGCTTTTTAAAAAAGCAAAAAAGTTTGGCGAGAGTGGGACTCGAACTTGGGGCAAAGAATGTAATTGGTTTAGTAGTCTACCAGGCTGCCTACTAGACTACCAAGCTACCAGGCTATCTACTAGACTACCAGGCTACCAGGCTGCCTACTAGACTACCAGGCTACCAGGCTATCCACTAGACTACCAGGCTACCAGGCTGCCTACTAGACTACCAGGCTACCAGGCTATCTACTAGACTACCAGGCTACCAGGCTGTCTACTAGACTACCAGGCTACCAGGCTGCCTACTAGACTACCAGGCTACCAGGCTATCTACTAGACTACCAGGCTACCAGGCTGCCTACTAGACTACCAGGCTACCAGGCTGCCTACTAGACTACCAGGCTACCAGGCTGCCTACTAGACTACCAGGCTACCAGGCTATCTACTAGACTACCAGGCTACCAGGCTGCCTACTAGACTACCAGGCTACCAGGCTATCCACTAGACTACCAGGCACTAGCCTACCAAAGCCGTTATTTAGGGAGCGTGTAGCGGCATCTTAAAAAGTCCAAAATTTAGATAAAAGGCCAGCTTGATTTGGTGTCTTTCCCTCGACAGAAATCTCTTTTAAAGCTTTTGGAGCCAAGTCATCTCTTTTAAAGCTTTTACAGCTTTTGCTTTGGGCTTTTGTGCTTATAAACTGTAATCTAAAGTAAGTCCAGTAAAATTGTTCTACCTATCGGAACTGATGCGACAATTGTGTAGATTGCCTCTTTATTTTGAGAGCTTTTCGGTGACGCGGGGCCATCGCTTGTTGTCGGCACGCTGATATCCCTAAAATGTTAGTGTATTCAACTTTAACAGCAAATTCTATCAGCTTTTTTATTTAGCTGGTACTGCGGCTGTTCTTTGAATTATTTGGTTCTCAGCTAGACACGAATTTATATTCGTTTTCGATTCTTTTTCAAGTCGATTCATTTTCGAGTCGATTCTTTTTCAAGTCGATTCATTTTTGAAGCCATCCAGAAAGTCTTTTTTGTTTCTTTTCATACTTTCGTTGAAAATAACCAATTCACCAATTAACCTACCGTAAATACTGTAATAGTATCCCACCCCCATAATGACGGTGCGGAGTGTTGCGTAGTCTAGCTTTGAACGAGTTTTTCTCGACACTGGTTTATGCTACAATGCGCGTTTAGGTATCAAAAAATAGCTGAAATTCAGGGCTATTTTTTGATACCAAAGACGTATGTTTTACTGTAATAGTACCCCACCCTCGTAATGACGGTGCGGAGTGTTGCGTCGTCTAGTGTGTCTAGCTTTGAACGAGTTTTTCTCGACACTGGTTTATGCTACAATGCGCGTTTAGGTATCAAAAAATAGCCCTGAATTTCAGCTATTTTTTGATACCAAAGACGTATTTTTTGAAAGTACGGGCGCTTTGATAAAAAATGAAATACTAAAAAACTTTTGCGACTACGTGACTGTACGAGGGGGTGGGGCACTATTACAGTATTTACGGTATAGTTTGCTTTCAATAAAAGCTATTGGTATCGATTAGCTTGATCTCATAGACCAATCTTTTCTTTAAATTTTATTAGGCTGTCCAGAAAGTCAGTTGAAACGTGGAAAAATAACAAATTCACCAATTAACCTATGGTTTCCACTCAATAAAAGTGTTTTTTTGTTCGATTTCCAACTTTTTAAGTCAATTTTGGTTGACTTTCTACCAAATTCGAGAATGAAAACGTGTTTTTGATCTATAAAAACCTCTACGAAGAAATTGGTTGAAGCAATTTCTCTGAAAATTTGGCTATATACTAAACTTTTTGTGCTCTATCTTTTATCTATTGACACGAAGATAGGTTTCGTTAGCTAAAGTGTCTAATTTGATCGATTCCATCTATTTACATTATCGAGCCATCGCCCTTTTTGACTACCCGACTTTACGCTCCCAAAAAAAGCCAGACATATTAAACCCGTTTTAATGTTATTTTGCTTTTTAAAAAGTGTTTTTATTCAATTCTCCATCTATTCAAGTCATTTCGGTTAACTTTCTACCAAATTCGAGAATTCGAGAATGTTTTTGATCTATAAAAACCTCTACGAAGAAATTGGCTGAAGCAATTTCTCTGAAAATTTGGCTATATACCAAACTTTTTGTGCTCTATCTTTTATCTATTGACACGAAGATAGGTTTCCTTAGCTGAAAGTGTATAAACCGCATCATCGAAACGCATTTTAACTGCCCGACTTCACGCTCCTAGATATCAGACAGTGCTACCCAGATATCAGACAGTGTAAACCAATTTTAAATGTCATTTTGCAGAGAAATAATTGGTTTTTTTAATGAAATAAACCGTCGTTCAATTGGTGCATTTGTTGGTTTTAAATGGAAGTACGAAAAGAAACGAAAAGACTTTCTGGACAGTCTAATATCTTTTGTTTTAATATCTTTGGTCAATAAGGTGTAAAAACGAACGCGAAATGTGTGTCTCCGCCATTTTGAAGAGCCAATAAGCCATCCAATGGAACGTGCTTGAGTGGGACGACGAAAGCATGGCTCAAGTCGATCACCGCTGAAATGAGAAAATGAGACTAGATTGCGAGTTTTCGGACATTTGATACACGCTACGCCCTTTTGCCATTGGCAATCTAACTTTGAGCTCAAATTTCTCGGTGTTGGACTGTGCAATTTAAATATTATTGGTATCATTGGATGCTCCAAGTCTTTCTCTGTCGTTTGGTACAAAAACTATTTCGATTAGATAGCTCAACACCAAGAGATTTGAGCTCAAAGTTAGATTGCTGATGGCAGAAGGGGCGACGGACCTTTTATATGCGCCGCGCCCCTTTTGAATGAAACTCTGAATGAAACTCTTTTCTAGCTGAAGCTTCTAGCATTCTAGCTGAAGCTTCTAGCATTCTAGCTGAAGCTTCTAGCTGAAACTCTTTTCTAGCCAAACCTAAACGAGATGGTAGAGTTGAATTTTTATTCGAAAAGTCAAAAAACAACTTTCTTTATTCCTATTTATTCATTTCTAAAGTAATACATAGACAAACCGCTTTTTTAAAGTTAGCGTTTGGATTGTGGGACCTTTTATACACATCGCGCCTCTTTTGCCATTGGCAATCTAACTTTGAGCTCAAATATCTTGGTGGTGGGTGGTCCAATTTAAATATTTTTGATATCATTAGATGTGCCAAGTCTTTCTCTATCGATTGGTACAAAAACTATTTAAATTGAACAGCCCAACACCAAGATATTTGGGCTCAAAGTTAGATTGCCAATGGCAAAGGGGCGGGACATTCCTTTTATACGCAACTCGTTTTGCCCCTTTGCCATTGGCAATCTAACTTTGGGCTTAAATATCTTGGGGTTAGGCTGCTCAATTTAAACATTCTTGGTAGCACCAGATGCGCCAGATTTCTCTGTCGATTGGTACAAAAACTATTTCAATTAAACAGTCCAACACCAAGAGATTTGAGCTCAAAGTTGCATTAGCAATGGCAAAAGGGGCGGAGCCAGTGAAATTTGGTTTGATTATGAGTTTGGTTCAAATCAAGCTGTTTTTGTTGCTTTTAATTTCATTAAAAAGTATAAAAAGATAAAATTCTGTCAAGCGCTTTCAATATTATTTGTTGCTTTTTGATAAGTTATCAAAAACCGGGAAAAATTTTCCGCAAAACTCACAATCCGGCAAAAACGTAGTCGCTTTGTTTCTCCTCAATCCGCTTCCATCCATACAGAAGAAATTCTCTAATTTTGCTTCAAAGAAATTCTTCAATACAATTTTGCTGTAAAAATTGATAAACTGAAAAGCCAGACAAGTTTTGAAAGACAAGAGAATGAAAAAGTGAATGAAAGTAATGTCGAATTAGTTTTTCGCGGGGCAGCTGTGCTTTGTGAAAAAAGAAATGAGAAAAAAGGGGGAAAGAAGGAAAAATCCGAGTGAATAATGGAGCTCATTTACGAGAATGGACAGAAAAAAAGGAACCGATCTTTAACCGATTGAAATTCAGTTATGAGTTGAGCGAATTTTGAGTTTCCAAAAAGGAAATGTAAGCTAGGTCATTGTAAGCTAGGCGATTGTAAGCTAGGTCAAAAACGACATTTATTTTCATTTGATACAACTAAATTGCCTAATAAATAAGAAGAAATGTGAATTTTGAAATGTAATGTAAAAGAAATGAAGATTTTGTGACTCGAAGCATTTGAGGTTTCAAAGTTTAGTTTCAAAATGAATTTGATGATCGAGTTTAGATGTTTTCTGGGATAATTAGACGAGAAAGTATCCAAATCACTATTTGGATTTTGACTCAATGTAGTTTATCTTAAAGTTTTTGATTTAAAACCAAGCATTATAGCACAATAAGTATTGGGTTGGTGAATTGAAAACTGCCGGACTTTGAACTAAAATTTATTCAACATAAAGCCAATGAATTCATTCCAAATAATTTCCATTCTTATTGACGACTTCTGCCGATTTTACAGGCAATTTGCGGATTCCTCTTTCGTAGTAGGATTTTGGTTTGTGTGTGAGACCAGTGTGAGACTCAGAAATGGAGGACTGGAGATGGAGACTGGAGATCCCAGTTTGAGCACTTTCTTCAAAAGAAACCCATTTTGGTGTCAATGGAAAAGTTGTAGAGAATCAAAAATTAGGCTTATAGCCAAATTTCCAAAAAGATACACTTAGTAGTTTCGCTTAAAATGCAAGTTTTGTGAAGATTTGGCATTTCTTTCTTAAACTTGGCATTTCTTGGAAACCAGTTTTTGAATCGTTCTGAAAATTTGGATATAAGCTTGATTTTTGATTCTCTACAACTTTTCCATTGACACCAAAATGGGTTTCTTTTGAAGAAAGTGCTCAAACTGTCACATATGACAATAGCCGGCAGTTTTCAATTCACCAACCCAATATTTTCATTTGACACAACTAAATTGTCTAAAGAATAAGGAGAAATGTGAATTTTGAAATGTAATATAAAAGAAATGCAGATTTTTTGGCTCGAAGCGTTTGGGGTTTCAAAATTTAGTTTTAAAATGAATTTGATGATCGAGTTTAGACGTTTTCTGGGATAATTAGACGGGAAAGTATCGAAATCACTATTGGAATTGTGACTCAATGCAATTTATCTTAAAGTTTTTGATTTAAAACTAAGCATTATAGCATAATAAGCATTATACATTATATATAACAATAAATATTATATCTAACCTTTGGCTTTTCAAAGATCAATCGATCAAGAAACAAAACTTTGGTCAAGCACCAGTTTATCTTCAATAAAAAATTTCAAAGAAAGCAAAAAAAGCAAAAAAAGAAATCAGTTGGCCCTGGAAAGTTTCTTTTTGATCGTTTAAATGGAGAAAAGTAGAAAGGATGGACACGAGGAAGCAAAAGAGATAATAGAAATGGAAAAGATGGAAAAGATTCAAGAGACAAACAGAGATTTTCTTTGCTTTTTTCCCTCAAAATGAGATCTCTTTTCTGTAAAAAGAAACACTCAAGAGGAACGGAGAAATATTTTCTATGAGAGGATTTCTTGATCTCGATACGCTTGTAATTCGCAAGAAGAGTTTGATTGGTTTAATTGAATGTTAATTAAATTAATTAAATCCGTTAATTAAATGGATATCGAATTTGTGATGTGATTTTGTGATGCAACAGTTTGAAACGAGAAGTTTGATAAGAAATGCAATGCTTTATAAGAATGCTATGTTGATAAGAATGCTATGCTATGCTGATATGCGTTATGCTTGATAAGAGATCATCTGTGAGAATCGTTTCAAAATGAGTAAGTGATCAACACCGACTAAGTGATCAACACCGCTAAAAGAGCAAAAGATTCAGAATATCCCCCAAAGAAAAATCTCCTAGATTAATTCGTGTACATTTGATTGTAAACAAGGATCCGCAATGGGTAGACTGCTTTTTGATCATTGCTTTCTGTAAGAAATATATTCATACTTTGATCTTTATAATTTCTTGTGAGACCGTGTCTCGGTATGGTTTAAGATGTCTTGAAAACGCATAATAGAGAAAAGGAACCAAATCTGTAGAGAAAAGGAACCAAACGTGTAGAGAAACGGAATCAATCTATACAGAAAAGGAACCAAACGTGTAGAGAAAAGGAATCAATCTATACAGAAAAGGAACCAAATCTGTAGAGAAAAGGAACCAAATCTTTATCAAAACTTTCCCTTATTAGAGCAAACTTGGCTCAGACTGGAGTTCGCTCAGACTGGAGTTGGAGCAGCTCAGACTGGAGCAGCTCAGACTGGAGCTGGAGCGGCTCAGAACAAATCTATACCGAAAGGAAACAAATCTGTAGAGAAAAGGAACAAATCTTTATCAAAACTTTCCCTTATTAGGGCAAACTTCGCTCAAACTGGAGCAACCTCGCACTATCACAATTACTCCAACACTTGCGTGTGATAAAAGGATGAATAGAAAAAGGAGCCCACAACTGCCTCAAGACAAAGCTTAAATAATGGGTTCTTAAGTACACAAGCTACGACAAACGGACAACTGAATATCGTCTAGTGGCTGATTACGGTAGTTTATCCATCAACTTTGAATTTTAACTTATGTATTGAATTTTGACTAACTGCAGAGGAGCGGCAATTCGCCACACTTTCTATACATTGATTTTGCTTTAAAAATTATCCTTTCTTGGAGTTTCACTAAAAGTTATTGAACTCTTAGCTTTTATTTAGCTTTACTCGGTTTCAAAACCTAAAAAGTCTACATTTTCCTCTAGTTCAAATCTTGCATTGCTGGCAGGCATTACTGGCGTTCAAATCTGGCATTGCTGGCGTTCAAATCTGGCATTACTGGCGTTCAAATCTGGCATTGCTGGCGTTCAAATCTGGCATTGCTGGCGTTCAAATCTGGCATTGCTGCCAAAAAAGTTTCCCCAACAAAGTCTACTTTTCTTCATGCTCCAATTAATTGCGCCATCTGCTTGATCAGCTTGATTAGGTAATCAAGCTGATCAACTAAACTATTAGGTGTGTGAAAAAGTAATCCACGTTTTTAACGTTTAAATATAAAAGACCATAAGTTTCGTTAAAATAATTTTTATTCAACGAAGTAATCACCATTCGAAAGAACAACCTTTTGCCAACGTTCTGCAAGTAAAGACATTCCACGATAATAAAAATCTTGGTCCGTAGAGGCGAGGAAAGGATCAACCTCGGTTTTGACATCTTCTTCGGAATTGAACCGTTTATTGGCCAAAAAGTTAGACAGAGACAAAAATAAATAATAATCAGATGGAGAAAGGTCTGGACTATAAGGTGGATGTGGTAAAACCTCCCATCCAACACTCTGGATTTTTTGTCGAGTCTGTAAAGAGACATGTGGTTGCGTGTTATCGTTCATGCGGTATCCATTTGTCCAACTTTTGATAAAATTCATGGCATTCAAGCGTTTCCATACGGTTGACCCATCACAGGTTGAACGAGGGTTTTCGAGAAGACAGAGTCTTATTTGGTCATCAGATAAAAATAAAAAAACGTGGATTACTTTTTCACACACCTAATAGTAGGTAATCAAGCTGATCAACTAAACTAGTAGATAATCAGGCTGATCAACAAATCAATTAAACTAATCATCAATTAAACTAATCATTTATTTATAGACTTTAAAGAATAAATGAATAGATTTCTTAAAATGAATAGATTTCTTAAAATGAATAGATTTTTCATCACCAAATCTGTGTTCTCATTCATGTAATGCCTCAAATCGCGGGAGAAAAGCCGAGATAAGAAGTGCTCAGTAGCTGGAAACACATTGATTTTTTTAATATTTTCTGGAAACTATTCTAATATTTTCATTATTTTAATAGTTTATTATGGATTCTCTAGAGTTAGAAGCTTTGGTGAGTGATTTTCCAATACTTAAAGAAGAAAAGTTCAGCTGGAAAATAGAAAACACGAAAAACATCGAATTGTTTTGCATGTCTACGATGATGAAAGCAAAGAATTCACTTCGTTGACTACATATCATGGAATGGTGAGAAGAATGGGGTTTTGAAAGGCTTTGAAATGACAAATATACAGGGCGCGGCAAAAGTTCGGAGCCGCTTCTTTAGGTAGTTAAAGGTTTAAAAACTAGCTTTAAAAAGTTAAAAATTAATAACAAACTCTTTATTCGAATCATAACAACAAATAACTTATAACAAATGCTCGAAATTTCCACCATCCGCTTCGATACACCTCTTTAAACGCTTTGGGAAGTTCCTCACGATGGTGGCGCACGCTTAAACAGTTATTTCATCCCAGACTCGTTTCAGAGTAGATTTTAAAGCATCCACTGTTTGATACGTCTTTATCGCGATCTTGCCTTCCAAAATAGCCCAAACGGTGTAATCGAGGGGATTAAGATCCGGCGAATTTGAAGGCCAAATGGTCTTATCCCAAAAGCCTGGAAACAATTGAGCGCAAACGTTGAGAGTTGAGTGAGCACCATGGTCGACCACTTCGAGGGCGATCCTTGTCGTTCTTTATCTCCTTGTAGCGTTTAATTGCTTTGTTGACGGTGCTTTTTGGATATTTCGTGATTTTTACAAGCTCCGGGCTATTTTTTCCGCCTAGATATAATCCGAGAATCACATCGCGTCCTTTTTTTGGCGCTCATTCTTACGAATTTTCTCCTAAAAAGAAAATTTTTGTAACAAATCACCTTAATTATACTCGAAAAAAGGGAAAAAAGTATACAAGACACAAAAAAAAAAGCGTGAGCTAAATTTTCTGCAATGTTTTCATAGCGGCTCCGAACTTTTGCCGCACCCTGTATATGTCGTAGCCGTTTACGAAATTCAGCCGTTAACGAATCATTCGTTAACGGCTAGCCGATTACGAATGAATTTTTTCGCTAACATAATAACGTTTATAACAAACAAAAGATCAACTAAAATGCATGCGGAACCAATTGAAGATCAATTAAGTCGACTTGGTAGCGTTCATTTTGCTCCCTCGTTATGATCGGCTTCACAACAACTCCTTTTTTGGCGTCCTCCTCTGAATTCGGCTAAATGGCTAGCGAAAAATTTTATTCGTTAACGGCTAGCGGCTGAATTTCGTAAACGGCTACGACATATATATTCGAAATCAGCGTAAAATTCTGCGTTGAATGGTATAGATCGCATAGAATTTGGCTCAGCCAGTTGGCCTTCTCTTGTCAGTAATAAAGTACCGAAAGTACTGAAGTACTGAAATAGTACTGAAATAGTACTGAAATAGTACTGAAATAGTACCGAAAGTACTGAAAGTAGAGGATAGTACTGAAAATAGCGAAATTTAGAGTAAAAAAAATGGCGAAATGATGAGTTGACAATAGTAAAGTGACTCGAATTAGCAATTTTTCAAGAAATTTAGACACAATAAAAGCACAAGAAGGGTTCAGATTACAAATTGAGCTTTGTCAATAGATCAAATTAGAGAGAAATTAGAAATTAGAAATTTTACGGATTGATGCTTAGATTTATGGTAAAAACTAGGAAATAATAAAAAGTAGTCACTTTTTTTTCTATTAGAAATGACTAAGACTAAGAAAAGTAACTCTTTTCTATTAGTTTTAAGTCACAAAACTGAAAACTCAGTCACCCAATTGGTCTTGATTCTTTCTGATCGTTCCATCACCAGTATTTTATTACCATTGTACTTTTGTACATTGAACATTGTACATTGAAAATCTGTACTTGAGGGTTTTCGACTACGTTGATGCCGAATCTGAAATCAGAAAGAGGCCGTTGTAGAAAAGTTTACAAGATAAATTTGATTAAAACGCTCTGTGAAACACTTTTTAGATCAGAATCTACTCATCCGACACATGGCCATCGCGGATTTTCTGGTGCCTTGTCGTGGTCACTTGTTTGGTTCTCTTTTTATTACATGTAAGGTTTTATGGGTCTATTTGACTATCTTAAATCAAGAAAATCAAAAAATGAAAGAAAAATTACGGTTTTCTTTCATGGTGCATTGTGAAAAGCTATCATATCAAAACAAAGCTATCATATCAAAGCTACCATATCAAACTCAAAGCCAATTCGATTTTCTTGGGACTCTTCTGGGGGCGAAGGGTTAAAATAAACTCGCCAATAAGTTCTACGATCCTAGAAACCCGATGCACAAATTTTTAACATTAAATCTCATTTGGGGAATCATTTAAAGAACAAGAACAAAAGAAAAATCACTGTGTAAAGTAATTGGCGAGATGTTCTTTGTTCTCGCCTAAGCGCTAGCTTTCTGGCATAGCGGTCTGGCATAAGGGGCTTTGATTTCCAAAGCATAGGACCTGACGCTCGCCCCTCCCGATCATCAGTACACTCAAGGCCCTGTGAACTTTGTCCGGTCGCCTAATCGCTAGCTTTCTGGCATAGCGGTCTGGGATAAGGGCTTTGATTTCCAAGGGACCGGAACTGACGATCGCCCCTCTCGATCATCAGTACACTCAAAGCCCTGTGAACTCTAGGCGGTCGCCTAATCGCTAACTTTCTGGCATAGCGGTCTGGCATAAGGGGCTTTGATTTCCAAAGCAAAGGACCTGACGCTCGCCCCTCCCGATCATCAGTACACTCAAAGCCCTGTGAACTCTAGGCGGTCGCCTAATCGCTAGCTTTCTGGCACAGCGGTCTGGCATAAGGGGCTTCCTCCTGTGATCTGAAAAGAAAAGGAGCGGCCAGCAGACGAGCCGACGTCTGCTGGCCCCTCTCAATGATCACGACATTCAAAACCAGCCATCACTATGATCATCACTACACTCAAAACCCTGGGACCAGCCCCACCCGAAATTCGATTGTATTTTTGATATAAATGCTACTTCCCTCCAAACAGCATCACTATGCCCAAATTCCTGAAATCAATTCCGGCTCAAATTTGGCTCTATTTTTGCTACAAATTCCAATCAAAGTCCAGCCCGAAGCTGGTCGGTCAAAAATTTCCCCTTGGCCCTGAACCGTTCTTTTTTCACGGGAATTTCTCATTTCCCCCATGTTTGTGGAATTGAAATCTAAAGAGATTTCTTTTTCACAAAAATGCTTCAGCATTACAATTGATATTCTAAGTTCTGCCAAAGTTGGGAAATTTCCAATCAAACAACTTTTTGCATTTATTTCTACAGCAGTTCTTCTTTTGTTTATCTGATTTTTGTATTCGGATGCTTCGAACACGTAACTAATCCGATTTTCTTTCAAATTTTCAGCTACTGCCGTTTCGAGTAGGTTCCCGGTTCGAGTAAGCGAAAATGCAGTAAATTTGAGGCAAGAATTGATCCAAAAATTTGTGCCTACGGATTTTCATGATCCTAAAACCCATTGGCGGCGTTTATTTTAACCCTTTTTCCCAAGAAAAGTCTCAAGAGAATCGAATTGACTTTGGATTTTGCATCTGATAGCTTTTCGCAATGAAAGCTTTTCGCAAATATCCGTATCCTATCGATTTCGATCGGAGAAAAACCAAAATTACTTTATTTTTCAGTTTAAATTTCGATTTACCTACTTTACTTTATTCCGAACCATAGAAATTCCTTCAAAATTCCTTCAAAATGAACCCATTTAGTCCGGTATGATGCTCGAATTCTACCACTCAAAGCCAACTTTCCGGCAATACACAGATGAGCCCCTGCAGCTAGAAGATTTACCCTTTATCACAATATGCAAAGAGAATGGGTACACTGCAATGAAAAGTAAGAAAAGGTTGTGTAATTTGACAAAAAAAAAAGGGTTTAGATATTAGCCTAAAAGAAGAGGAGTTCGATGTGGCGTTTCGCGTGATGCGACAAGAATTTTTGACCGTTGACGAATATGAGATTTTGCGGCGACTCGAAAATGAGAGGAGAGTCACTGCGGAGGAGTTGTACACGAGTTTGAGGTTGATTTTCGGGTTTTAAAATAGAAATTTAGATGAAAACGGGTTTTTATCTATTAGAAAGTTAGTCAAACAAAAGCTATTCAAACATTAAGCACTTCATAATTTAGGGTTGTAGCCACTAAAACAGCGCCACTAAAACAGCGCCACTAAAACAGCGCCACTAAAGCAGCGCCACTAAAGCAGCGCCACTAAAACAGCGCCACTAAAACAGCGCCACTAAAACAGCGCCACTAAAACAGCGCCACTAAAATAGCGCCACTAAAACAGTGCCACTAAAACAGTGCCACTAAAACAGCGCCACTAAAACAGCGCCACTAGAATAGCGCCACCAAAACAGCGCCACCAAAACAGCGCCACTAAAACAGCGCCACTAAAATAGCGCCACTAAAATAGCGCCACTAAAATAGCGCCACTCAAACAGCGCCTAAGCTCACAATCCAAAAAACCAAGCTGGTTCAAGTTTTATACCAAAAAACTCTTTGCTTTCTTGGCTACATGATGGGTGAAACAGTTTTTTAAAAAAAGTTAATATTTCATAGGCAAAAAGAGCGTTCAAAATTTGTTTCATAGATCAAAAGAGCGTTCAAAATGTGTGTCGAGTGATACTCAATTGGTGAACTGAATATCTTTAGCTGAATAACTGAATATCCCATTTTGAGCACTCGTTTTATCTATTAAATAGGGAGTGGGACAAATGCGACCTTTTTTTTGCGCACCCGGACATTTGCGCACCTTTTTTTTTTTGCTGGAAAAAGCCTTAGGCAAGGCCGTAGAGCTTCGAAAATATTTCCATATAAGGGAATCGTATGCGTAGATTCCGAATTTCGACAAATCAGACCTCGCTGACACGTCAAATTTGGGCTAAAAGGCAAAAGCCGCGGAAAAGCGTTAAGTTGCGTAGTTTTGAGCTTGAGGCTTTCAAAGCCTTGAGGCTATTCAAGGCTTTGAATAACAAAGTTCTAAAGACAAAAATAGGATTGGTGTATTTTGTGCTAAATGAATCTTAAAAGAAATGAAAGCAAAAGAAATGAAATCAAAAGAAATGAAAGAAATGAAAGAAATCAAATCAAAAGGAATGAAAGCAAAAGAAATGAATGGAAATGAAAGAAATGAAATGAGGAAATGTTGAAATCGACTTTCTTTTGTCGGGGCCATTGTTTATCACCCATTTCTTCCATTTCACCCATTTCTTTTACTGAAATTCCACTCTCGCTCTCTGAACTTCCCGTAAACAACTACGAATACAAATACGAAAAAGAGGATTTGGATTTCGTGATTTCGAGACCGGTTATTATTAGGATTTATGGATGATTTGTGAAATTTACAATTATTTGAAGGTAATTGAAGTCTTTGAAGGTAATTGAAGACACAATGAACACTATAAATACCATCTAAAAAGTAAGATCTCAAAGAAAATGGAAAAATAGAAAGTTTCGAAATTAGAGAGTTTCGAAATTCGAGAGTTTCGAAATTCGAGAGTTTCGAAAATTTCGATCTCGTAGAGGATTTTGTGTCATCCTGTAGACAAATCAAAGTATTGAAATCTGAATCCATTAGGTTTATTATGGTTAGGTATAGAATTTTACTAGAATTTTTCGTTGAGATCAAGTGTGTCTTCAGGGTGACACAAAAGCTCGGAGCCACCTTGTTTTTTGGGTCCTCAAATTCAGAATTCAGCTTTTAAGATCAAAAAAAACTATCTAACCTTGAATATTTCGATAAAAGTTTGTAATTATAATAGGTTGATGCATAAGTCTTTTCGTTTTTTTCGTACTTCTGTTAAAAAGTAACAAATTCACGAATTAATCTATAGTTTGCTCTATAAAAAAAGTGTTTTTTTTGTTGAATTAGCATCTTTTTAAATGAATTTCGGTTCACTTTCAAGCAAATTCGAGAGTGAAAAACGCCTTTTTCGTAAAAATCTATAAAAAACTCTACGGAAAAATTGGCTGAATGAATTTCTCTGAAATTTTGGCGAAATATCAAACGTTTTTTTTTCTCTATCTTTTATCTATTGACACGAAGATAGGTTTTCTTTAGCTAAGGTGTCTAAACCGCATCATCGAGTTAGCCCTTTTTGACTACCCGACTTCATACTCTCAAGAAAATCCAGGCATTAAATATTTTTAAACCCGTTTTAATGTTATTTTGCAGAAAAATAATTGCTTTTTCTAATGAAATCAACCGTAGTTTAATTCGTGCATTTGTTGGCTTGAAACGGCAGACGAAAAGGAACAAAAACACTTATGCATCAACCTAATAGAATAGTGTGTGTCACTTGCACCAATTTAGCACTAATATAATCAATAATAATGGAAATTATTTCAAATGAATTCATGGTTTTATGTTGAACAAATTTTGTTCAACATAAATTTAGTTCAAAGTCCCGCAGTTTCCAATTCACCAACCTAATATAATACCTGTTTATGTTGACTTCAAAGAGTTGCCTCAGCAATTCAAGTCTGACACCGATATTGCCAGCTTTTGCGTTTTTTGAAATGCTGAGCAAGACATTTTCGCCAAAAAATTGCGCAGCACCTTTTTCACCGATTTCAAGCTCTTCTTCGAGTTTGTACCTGCAAAAAGCTTTTGTAGAAAAACTAACATTAACAGTCCAGTGTCAGGCAAAACAAACAAACAAACAAACAAGCAAACAAACAAACAAGCAAACAAACAAACAAACAAACAAACAATCAAAATTCAAATTCGGAATTTGTTCTGCTAAAAAGCTACGATTTTGACCTGCTACATTGATTACAGGCTGACACAAAAGTTCCGTTTTTTCCACCATGTTTTTTGGTCGTCAAATTCAGCTTTTAAGCTAACAAAAACCTATCCAACACTGATAATTCTTATAAAAGTTTGTAATTATAGCAAGTTTATGTTAGATCTAAGGCTGTACAAGCAAAGATCAAGTCTTTTAATTGGCAATAGATCACCAGAATCAACCCAAATGTTTGGTCGCTTCAATTTCTCTCGAAAACCATCTGAATTTTCTGAAATTTTTATTTAAACGTAGCCAGTCAAAAGGAATTCTATTTTTTAAACTCTTTCTAGACAATTAGCAAAATTTGAGGTTGATTGAAGCTGAAACACAAAACTTCTAGCTCTTCTAGGCGAGTCGTAATCGAATTTCAAGTTTTAACTTCAAATTTTAACTTTCAAACTTAAGAAAAATCTGTCTACTCGATGAGAAGATTCGGTTTTTGCGGAAAAACGTTTTCTAGATCGAAATTGCATCTAGATTTATTTTTTGTTGGCACTAAAAACGAGGTGGCTTCTTTTGTGTCAACTTTTATGTCACCCTGTCCTGTGTCTAATAGAGTTTTGACGCTGCTTTCAAGCATTTAGTGAAACTTTTTCCGAAAAAAGATCTAATACAAAACGTTAAAGTTAATGTCTCTCGTGTGATAAGGTAAAAGATTCAGTCTGACGTGTAAAGAACTTCTCAAAACGTTGAAAGTGAGCGGAAAGGGGTATGATGCTTGTGAATTTGCGAGCGAAGATCTCACTGAGTATGGAGTCTGTTGGACTGTGGGGAAATGGCCGGCGAGAAGGGCGAATGATCGAGTCGAGATCGTCATCAAGAACACAAAGCCAGCTTGTGGGTTTGAAAGTTTTGCGTAGAGTAGAGTAGAGTAGAGTTGAGTAGAGTAGAGTAGAGTAGAGTAGAGTAGAGTTGAGTAGAGTAGAGTAGAGTAGAGTAGAGTAGAGTAGAGTAGAGTAGAGTAGAGTAGAGTAGAGTAGAGTAGAGTAGAGTAGAGTAGAGTAGAGTAGAGTAGAGTAGAGTAGAGTTGAGTAGAGTAGAGTTGAGTAGAGTTGAGTAGAGTAGAGTAGAGTAGAGTAGAGTAGAGTTGAGTAGAGTAGAGTTGAGTAGAGTAGAGTAGAGTAGAGTAGAGTAGAGTAGAGTAGAGTAGAGTAGAGTAGAGTAGAGTAGAGTAGAGTAGAGTAGAGTAGAGTAGAGTAGAGTTTCACTTACCGTAATTTCCCCTAATACTAGTGCACCTTGGGCTTCGCTTAAATGGCTTGAAATCTCAAGAACCGCTTATGAGAACCTATCGATGTGGGGTCGAAAAAGGTAGCTGACGATAAGATCTAGTGGGGGATTTGAGTGTAAAGTTTCTGTGAAAACTTGAAAACCATAAAATCGTCATTAATTCGGCTCAGCGCGGTGCACTGCTATTAGGGAAAATACGGTATGGATTTTTGAAGATAAACAGCTTTAGCAAACATCATTGTGCATGTTCACAGTCGTTTGGTGCAACCAAGCGTGATGGCTAAAGGACTTTACATACCGAAAGATCGAATCGCACACATGATCGTTCAACCAAATATGGTAAAAGTTTTACAAGGGAAAATCACAAAGGCTGTCAAAAGAAATGAGCTGTCAAAAGAATTAGGCTGTCAAAAGACTTAGGCGGTCAAAAGACTTAGGCTGTCAAAAGACATGAACCATATACCATAAGGCGCAGAATTTTACGCTGATTTCGATACTGCTATCCGTTTTGACAAAATCATTGACGCAAAATGGAAAATGAAACGCGAGGAATCTTGCAAACAAGTTTGAGGTTAAAAATTGCTAAATAAAGCTTCTTTCACCTCATGGAAAGGCTTCTTTCTTCATGAAAAGGCTTCTCGAAACGTGAACTTGTGGCTTAGTGGATAAGAGTCTTCTTTCCGAAACAAGCTGTCAATTCTTGTCTCGGGTTCAATCCCTTCCTTTTGTTTTCCTTTTATTTGAATGTTTATTTTGATATTCTCGAATCCACTCTATTTTAACTTTATAATACTTATTATTATATTACAGCACAACAAAGCAACATTATAATTAATTACAAAGCATTACAACAATATTATAACACCTTTCATTTCATTCATTCACTTTATAGATTGCTGTGTTAATTTTTTTTGTTATTTTGTTTGTTATTTTGTTTGTCATTTCGTTTGTTATTTGTTATTTCAATTCAAAAATGTCAAAATACTTATTGTAAAGCTAAAATAGAATGAATTTAAGCTGTTAAACATCAAAATAAAATGAAAACAAAAGGAAGGGTTCGAATCCGAGTAGAAACTTGTTAGCTTGTTTCGGAAACGAGACTCTGCTCCGCTACACCACGAGGCCACGTTTCGAAACGGTGAAAAAAGCCTTAGAGGTACAGCAATCTAATCCTGGTTGAATCAATCATCAATCATCAATCATCAATCAATCCTGGTTTTGAAAACAAGACTCTTATCCACTACACCACAAGTCAACGCTTGTGGTGTCGTGGAAGGGAGGAAGAGGAAAGGAAGGGATCGAACCCGAGACAAGAATTGACAGCTTGTTTCGGAAAGAAGACTCGGGATGGTGAAAGAAGGCTTATATAGAAAAAAGACCTTATCTAGGTCATGAGTAAACCGAGCAAAAGCTGGAAAGCTTGTTTCGGAAACATGACCCTTATCCATTACACCACGAGGCCACATCTCACGACGGTGAAAGAAGCCTTATAGGCACTGGTTAACAACGCAGCAATCTATAAAGTGAATGATTTTTGACCTCTAATTTGACCAGATGCTAGAGTTTGCCAGTTTCCTCCCGTTTTTGAATCATTTTACAAAATCGGATAGCATTTGGCTCCATTACACCACCAGTTCATATTTCGAGGCAGTGAAAGAAGCTTTATCTAGAGATTTTTGACCAAAAACTTGTTTGCAAGATTCCTTGTGATTTGTGACTTTCCCTTGTTAGCAAGCCAGAATCTCGCTGAAATTTTTGTCTTATTATTAACTCTCATCTTTAGGTCGACTCTTTGGAAATCGGTTCCTGGGGCACTTGCAGCAAAGAGTGGAGTCCGAATATTCAATTGGGGTGAATTGAGTTGATCCGCTTCTTCAAAAGCCAAAAGTTTAAGTGAAAATTATACGCTCACCAATTGTTTTCGTCATTGTATGGCGCAGCAGTTCTTGGAAGCATGTGCATGTGTGCCATATCATTTGAAAGCATTCGGAGAGCCGATTTGTACACTCGGAGAGATGCACACGTGTAGAAGAGCCGGTAAGCGGGGCTCGAGTTTGGCAAAAGTTGTGAAGGATTTCGATGTTTTTGGGAGAATCGCTAGCGCTTCGTCCAGAAGCGCTTAATCAGCTTCGTCCAGAAGCGCTCAATCAGCTTCGCCCAGAAGCGCTCAATCAGCTTCGCCCAGAAGCGCTCAATCAGCTTCGTCCAGAAGCGCTCAATCAGCTTCGTCCAGAAGCGCTCAATCAGCTTCGTCCAGAAGCGCTCAATCAGCTTCGTCCAGAAGCGCTCAATCAGCTTCGTCCAGAAGCGCTCAATCAGCTTCGTCCAGAAGCGCTCAATAAGCTTCGTCCAGAAGCGCTCAATCAGCTTCGTCCAGAAGCGCCCAATTTACATTCAAAGAAGAAAATCTAGCAAAATCTTCAGGCTACATCATGGCTACAATAGAATTTGTCTAAAATGAAATTCACTCGAAAAAACTCGCATTTTTGGGAGAAGATTTAGGGCAAGCAGAGGTTTTAGATCCTTAGCCGTTATCCAGGAAACTTCTAACCACCGGCAATCGATTCTCCCTGTCGGTTTGCATTGATTGCATGCATCGATTACGTCAGCTAAAACATACATCAGCTAAAAATCCGATTTAAAGCTTATGGAGCGAGCTAATGGGGCTCAAAGTTGGGCCGAAGCGTAAGACGTGTTCTCACAAAAATGCCAATTTTTTTCAAGTGAATTTCTTTTTAGAAAAATTTCATTGTAGCCATAATGTAGCCTGAAGATTTTGCTAAATTTTCTTCTTTGATTGTAAATTGATTGGGAGCTTCTGGACGAAGCGCTAACGATTTTCCCAAAAACATCGAAATCTTGGCTACAGGAGCGCAAGACTTTTGCATATTGACAAGGATTTTTGTGAAAAGTTTGCCCAGTTTTAGCTAAACCTAATGATTTCCCTAAAGACTTCTATTCTAAAAGCAATTTTTCTAGCTTTAATCTAGCTTTAATCTTTCTTGGTAAAGTTAGTTCTAAAGGTATCCATGATAACTATTGAGTTGGGGAGAATGAAATGACGTCGAACTTTGAAGACACTCTTTGCACGCATAAAGTCTTCTTTAAATCAACGTTTTTTTTTCATCAAAAGGGTCTACTATTTCTCTACAAAATCACTTTTGAGAAATTTCAGAACGCTTTTATTTCGTGGAGTTTATGGACTCTCAAACAGATCAAAAGTCAAAAGAGTTCGAATCGTTTGAATCGTTTGAACAGTCATCGTTTGAACAGTTTCTTTCACATAAACCTTCTTTGATGTTCACAGAAACCTTCTTTCTTCTATATCAAAAGATAGAGCACACTCAATTACATAAATTCTCAGATTTTCAGAAAGATCCCTTCAACCGTTTTCTCTAGATGACAGTTTATAGGTTTTGTGGAAAAAATGGACTTTTGTTGAGCTGAGGCGCTGTTTGAGTTCTCTTTTAAATGTTATTTTGTAGAGAATTCGTTAACCTTTCTACTGATATCAAACACGTATCATTTGACGAAATCTGCTAGAATTTTTCGAAATTTCTTTGATTTTCGTTGATTCTTCCCAAGCGCATTCTTCCCAATTTTTCGAAATTTCTTTGATTTTCTTTGATTCTTCTCAAGCGCATTCTTCCCAAGCGCATTCTTCCCAAGCGCCTTCTTCCCAAGCGCATTCTTCCCAAGCGCCTTCTTCCCAAGCACATTCTTCCCAAGCGCCTTCTTCCCAAGCGCATTCTTCCCAAGCGCCTTCTTCCCAAGCGCATTCTTCCCAAGCGCCTTCTTCCCAAGCGCATTCTTCCCAAGCGCCTTCTTCCCAAGTGCATTCTTCCCAAGCGCATTCTTCCCAAGCGCATTCTTCATTCAAGACCCCATTCTTCATTCATAACTCAAACGTTTCTAATAATCAATAAGAATAAGCCGACTAACAAACAACACCTTTCTTCCTTATACCTTGTCTTTTCTAGATTCCCATATGAAATCTTTTGAGCCTATTCGCGAGTAAATCTGTACAGCTATAGCTTTGCAGCTAAAAGTTAACGTTAACCTGAGTTAAAAGTCGATTGTGCTAGATTGTGCTAGAGCTGTTCATTCTCTGTCTGATTGTCAAGAGATGTAAAACGGAACAATGAAATTTAACCACTTCAATCGCTACTTTTTCAGGATTTCTTGTTGAATTTCACTTTCAGACTTTTTACAAAATGATTGATGCAAAACTTTCAGGACAACTGTAGTGATTATTTGGTTTAGATATAATCTTTATTACAGCAATAATAGTTGGTTCAGTGGTTTGGGATTGAGAGAGTAGAGACGACTCCACGGCACACTCGGCAGCTCGTTCACATTGCTTTTATACAGAACTTTGGCGTTGGTCTCGTCTTGGACACAATGGAGTTAAACGGACACACAGTGGAGACACAATGGAGTTAAACGGACACACAGTGGAGACACAATGGAGTTAAACGGACACACAGTGGAGACACAATGGAGTTAAACGGATTAAATCTCGCACAATAGGCGTTCGCCCACAAAGATGTCTGGCTGGCCATTTCCATCCGTGGTGATCTCGATCACGAGATCGTCACGACAACAACTTCCAAGCTCTATCTTTTAATCTGAAAAACCGCTGAAAAAATCGCTATTGAAGTGGTCGAATCTCGTTTGTTTCCGTTGTACACCTATTGACAATAAAAACAAAAATGAAAAGCTTTATTGCATAGCAAATGAGGTGTACAACCATATTTTGTACAATTTTTACATTTACTCGATTTTCGGGCTCCCATCTGTGCGATGCAGTTGCAAGCCACAATGTAATCGACCTCGCTACAGTGTGCAGCGACCAACCTACCTCCAAGTGGCACCAAATAAGAGGTAATTTTCAAAATAAAGCATACAAATCACAAACAAATTGTTCTTGATCGTGAAAATAAGAGCTTGATCGTGAAAATAAGAAAATAAGAGCTCGGCTTTCTTTCCAGAAACTCTTCCATTCTCCTCATCGATTTCTCATCCAGCAAGCTTATTCGCATTCAACAACTCAAGCGATTCAAGGCGATTGATTTGCTGAGTTTTTACTGAAACCAGTAACCCAATTTAAACTCTTTATTTACAGGTTACGTAGCTGGGAGTATGGGTTTATTCCTGGGAATGAGCTGTGTGACACTACTTGAGATTTTCATGTTCTTGTTCAAAGTCGCTTGGGGAACTGTCAATGACAATCGACATAAAGAGTTCGTTTCTCTATTTTATTTGCTTAAAGCAGAAGCAGTACTATATATAAAGCAGAAGAGTCTGTCTGTCTGTCTGTGCGCGAACGTGAAGCTCCAAATTCCGGGAGCGGTTGTTGCTTGCGATGAGACGGCGGTTTGGCTGGATGCTTCGACGAGCAAGTGCATCGAAGCGGTTGGAGCCAAAGAAGTTGGTGTTAGAGATCAGAGACGGAAATCGGACAGACACGGAAATCGAAGACCTCTTGGGGCCGCTCGCATCGACGGGATTTCAAGGACATCGAGGAAATGATGAATTCATTGATGATCAAGCAAATGATGAATTCATTGATTTGGATGTTTTAGCGGAATCCGATTTAGCGGAATCCGATCCAAATTTAGCGGTGCCATCGGGGGTTTTCGCCTATGGGGAAGCCGATTTTGATGTTCATTTTCGAAAAGGGACATGGCTTAATCGAGTATACGGTATGGGGCCACGAATTTCTGGGCCGCGAATTTGTTCACAAAGCCCCAGTCTGATAATAAAAGCTGAATTTTAACAAATCAACATTGATAGGTTTTTCGATCGAATGCTAGAAGGAACGGAGAAAAAACGAGAGCCACAACTGAAGCAACAAATCATCATTGCTTCTAGAAAAAACTCGTGAGTGCTAAATCAACTTAGAAATAAAGTTCCAAGCGCAAACTTTGCTCAACTTTGCTTTAAATTTGAATAATCTACAGTGCTACAGTACCGATCCAAACCATATCCCCCTCGAAAAAGTGATGCTGCTTTAAAGGGTTTAAACTTTAAATGTAGACCTCGTATTTATAAGTGCTATATAGCATTTGAAAGCTCACATTGAGCTCTACAAAATGTGCTATCACAATTTGCGGAATACGATAGAAAAAGAGCAGAATAACACACAAAAATGGCTCAAGGCGTATGTCAATTGTCAATGAAGCTCCCTCTTTCGACATCTCCTCCTCATGGGAAACATGTTATAACTTGTCAAAAACAACTTTCTTCGGGTCATTTTTTGTGTTCTTTCCGAAAAACATGGTTTCAGAACGATTTGAAGCATCTCTGGTATTCAAAAATTGCTCTGAAAATCACACAAAATTTTCCTTCTAGATTTCTAAATTTTCAATTAAATTCAAGCCCCTAAAAGTTGGCTAAAACTATCGTATTCCTCAAGGTCTTAGTGTATTTTGTAGAGCTTAATGAGAGCTTTCAAATGCTATATAGCACTTATAAATACGATGCCAACGTCTAAAGTTATAACCCCGCAAACCAGCATCGCTTTTTCGAGGGGATTACCGGTACTGTAGCACCGGTTATTCAAATTCGAAACAAAATGTAGGTTTAAAAGATGAAAACAATTGATTTAGCTATTCAATGACAAACACTCTAGCCACAAATATCAGGTATTTCAGCGATTTTGCTTTGGAGAGATGTAGAATTTGTGTCAAAAATACAAATTTAAAGCATTTTTATTGTCAATAAAAAGGAATAAGAAAGCTGGAATAGAGATGATAAAGCTTAACAAGTAGATAAGTAGATATTTCTTAATAGAGAAGATAAGTACATATCTCTTAATAGAGAAGATAAGTACATATTTCACTTCATTTTCATAAAGTCATTTCCCAATTTTAGTGCTGCCTCCGATTCCTCTGAAAGTGATTCCTCGGAATGTACGATTGTTGAAGAAAATATTGGAATCGTTTTCGATGAAAAGAGAAAGTTTGTTTCTGTGAAATTCAAAATTTCAGCTGTAAATCAATTTCAGAGCGTCAATCTTTCGAATGCCGGATTCAGTTATACAGGTAAACCTGAGGGGTTTAGGAAAGCAATAGTAAACCGGTTCAGCCAAGTAAATAGTAAACTTTCAGCCAAGTAAATATTAGGTTGTTCGGATATAAACGAGCGTTGGCACGGTCCTGATGTCACTGTTTGACCGGGTTGTAGAAGCTCAAAATAAACAAGGCCCTTGTTAAGGTCCTTGTTACATAAGGTCCTTGTTATTCCACCATACTGAGAGCATGACCTTTTTCCCATGAATGTCCGGTTTCACGGTCGGATTTGGACGTTCTCCTGGTCCTAGCCATTGCCGTTTTCGAATAGTATTATCGAAATAGATCCACTTCTCATCTCCAGTAACGAGAGAATTAAGAAAGTCATGATCTTTAGCGTGGCGGATTAGGATTCGGGCCATAGCGACCCGTGAAGCCTTGTTTGCACTGCTTAACTCGTGAGGAAGCCATTTCCCGAATCTGATCGCCTTTCCCGTATCTAATCGTCTCTCCAATGGCGTGGAGATGCTCATCAATAGTAGAATTTGAACATAGAAACTGTTGAGCAAGTTCACGCGTCGTTTGACATGGATCCGACTCGATTGCAGCCCTATCGTTGTCTCGTTATCGTTGTCGTTGTCTACCGCTTGAGGTAGACAATGATATTCTTGACGAGAGTGTTCATGATCCTCGAGACTTTCATCACCATTCCGAAAGCGTTGGAACCAGGCTCGGCATCGGCTTTCGAACAATACATCATTCCCAAAAGCTTTGACCAAATCTCGATGGGATTCCGCGACTGTTTTGCCCAGTTTGAAGTCGTAAAGTAGGCAAACTATGCAAACCTAAAGATCGTCCTAAAGATCGCAACTTGATATATTTGAAGTCGATCATCTAAAGCAAGAAAAAAGATCTTAAAAATAAGAAATTATCCGTTTAACAAAGATTCCAAATATACAAAAGATAACGTACTTTTAAATACAGAAATGCATGTTTTAAAAGTTTTAAAAGCTTCCCTCACAACGATAAGTTTAGTAACGCTTGTTTATATCCGAACAACCTAATAATTTGGAATTTGGCTAAAAGTAACGATTAAAAAGAATTGTAATGAGGAATGTCCTGTAGATGTAATAAGTAATTAGTAAGAATACTCTGTAGATCGATATCTTCCAGTTTTCTTATCAAAACTCTAAGGACTAGATCTCTTTTCTCTACAAACTCTTGCATTTTAAGTAAACTAGTCATTTGGTCACTCTCCGAGAAAAACGTCGAATTCTTGGCTAAGCAGTGCAGTGATTGTTTGGGCAGTTCAAGTTTACTAACGCCCTCGCAACGATAAGTTTAGTAACGCTTGTTTATATCCGAACAACATAATATATGCCCCACACCTCTATGTGATTTTTTAAAGATTCCGAAAAAGGATAGGGAAAAATTAGAAACGCATACGCTTTTATTAGATTATCGCTTACGCTATTTACGGTAGTTATTTTTCCAAATGTATTGCCTCACTACCATCAGCTCACTGTTTCCTCCACTAACAACATGAAAATCTTCTTGTACATGATAACAAAAGAATTATGAGCACACTCTTTTGATAATGTAGTTGTTAAAGTTGTTGTTGTTGTTGTTAAAGTTGTTAAAGGCTTGAATTCAAAAGTGCCAAGTGTTATCTAGAGAATTGAAATCCTGAATCTTGGCCAAATTTTTCTACTTTCAGCCACGAAACAAATTCTTGGAGCGAGTGCGAAGCAGTACGAACACCTCGATTAAATCGGGTGGAAAAGCTAGGGGAGCGGTGGGGGAAAACAAAAATCGATTCCATTTACAGTTTAACGATTTAGTTTGGAATCCCCGATCCGACAAATTTGAACACTCGACGAAGATTGTCTCATTTTCCGGGTATCGGATTTTGAAATGCATAATAAAGACTTCAGCTCTACATGATAAAGCAAAACACACACAAAAAAATTCGTTTTCTAAATCATGTCAACTTTTAAAAGCTATTTTGTCTATTCTATTAATAATGGGGAACCTGCCTACGGCTTGGATTTGAGGACGGCGCAAAGTGGAGCCTGGCGCAAACTGGAGCCTGGAGCAAAGTGGAGCCTGGCGCAAAGTGGAGCCTGGAGCAAAGTGGAGCCTGGAGCAAAGTGGAGCCTGGCGCAAAGTGGAGCCTGGAGCAAAGTGGAGCCTGGAGCAAAGTGGAGCCTGGAGCAAAGTGGAGCCTGGAGCAAAGTGGAGCCTGGAGCAAAGTGGAGCCTGGCGCAAAGTGGAGCCTGGAACAAAGTGGAGCCTGGAGCAAAGTAGAGCCTGGAGCAAAGTAGAGCCTGGCGCAAAGTGGAGCCTGGAACAAAGTGGAGCCTGGCGCAAACTGGAGCCTGGAGTAAAGTGGAGCCTGGCGCGAAGGTACGCTCCTTTAAAGGTTATTTCTATTATATGTTCTATCTTTTGGTAAAAAAGCAAAATGTTTGACGGATTCGAACCCTTGAGCTCTCGCACTCGTTGCGAGCGCGCTAATTACTCGGCCATGCGCGCCGCGCGGCCCCCTTGGATAGGAGCGCGTGACCCCAAAAAGCTAACATAATTTTTTTCTACTGGGTTTTTGAAACGGTTTTTATTTTTTGCGATATTTTCTAACGAAAAACCCGGGCATGGCTATTAAGAGGAACAAATTTTTGTCGTTTTTGGCTTAAAATGACCTTAAATGGGCTTTTTCAAAAAACAAGCATTTAACTCTAGAAGACGAACCAACAACAGGAGTTCTTTTCTTTTATCTTATTTTGAAATACCGTTAATCAGCGGTATTTTTTAACGGAAAGCCCGGAGATGGCTATTACCATTTTCCAGAAAATGATCATTTTTCACCTTTCAACTTAAAAGTCACCCGATTCCCCAATAATCAATTCAATTCAAAATCGTCTTCCATTATTTTGTAGAGGAGATTCAAGGCTTTTGAACAGTATACAACACTTATTGGTTTAGTTTCGGAATCTTTTTATTTTTGGAAAGATATGTGAGCGCTGGTTTTTTTTCTTTGACCCTAATACAACTTAGCCAAAGTTAGTCAACATTTTAATACATTAAAGACCAAATGTATTAAAAGTCGTGCAAAATAGAACCTGTATTACTAGTAAAGCTCCGAAACTGATAATACCAAGTCACCAGCCTTCCAGCGACTCTTTTCATCATCATCGACAACCCTCGGCACAGATGATCGATCGTGGAGAGATCGTTGAAGCGAAACGACACTAGTCAACGAAGAAGCACTCGGCCGAATCGATCTCGACGATGTTGTGCATAATAACATCTAAAACTGCAAAATAAAATAAGGAACCAAATTTGGAGATAAGGAACCAATTTTAGAGATAAGGAACCAATTTTAGAGAGATAAGGAATCAAATTTAGAGAGATAAGGAACACCAATCTTGTCTCGATTCATAACGACGGAGAAAATCGTTTTATTTCAATTTTGATTCCATTGTGGCGCAAGGACTGGTTGACCTTCCAGATAGGAGTCTCGAAGTTCGGAGAGCCTTCCAAATTCCATCCAATTCTGTGGTTAGTCCTGGAATTTGCCTTGGTAAGTAAAAGAACCAACCCGTATTACTAGTAACGCTCCGAAACTGATAATACCAAGTCACCAACCTTCCAGCGACTCTTTTCATGATCATCGACAACTCTCGGCACAGATGATCGATCGTGGAGAGATCGTTGAAGCGAAACGACACACGTCAACGAAGAAGCACTCGGCCGAATCGATCTCGACGATGTTGTGCATAAGAACATCGTCGTTTGTATTTAGCTAATTCATTACTGTATTTAGTTTTTGACCGCGCACTATCCACTGGGCCATTTCACCGAGTTAAAATTAAAATGCTTTAGAAAAAAATCTACGACTTTATGGGTCTTTTAGAATGCAGGTAAGAGGAAAATCCTTTATCAGAAAATCAGAAAATTCTTAATCACTGGTTAGAATTTGAGTTTTTCTTTTGAGAATTAAATTTTAAAAGTTAAGAGACAACATTTCGAGTCCAGAAAGTACATTTTAGATGTTGTGCATAATAACAGCTAAAACTGCAAAATAAAAATCAAACAGCGTTCAAATTTACACAAGATTTTTATATTTTAATGAAATGAAAGAAAGAAATTTTTCAGAAAATGATCATTTTTGATCTTTCAACTTAAAAGTCACCCAAGTCCCCAATAATCAATTCAATTCAAAATCTTATTCCATTATTTTGTAGAGGAGATTCAAGGCTTTTGAACAGTATACAACACCTATTAGTTGAGGCTTGGAATCTTTTTATTTTTCGAAAGATATGTGAGCGCTGATTTCGTTCCCACTCTAATACAGTTAGAGCTTTTTTGAAAACTATTAGGCTGGTGGGAATGAAATCAGCACTCACATCTCTTTCCAAAAATAGGGAGATTGCAAGCCTCAACTAATAAGTGTTGTATACTGTTCGAAAGCCCTGAATCTCCTCTACAAAATAATGGAATAAGATTTTGAATTGGATTGATTATTGAAGACTTGGATGTTAAAAAGTAACCGCAGGTCGAGTAGCAGAAAATGCTCATTTTTAACCTTTCAACTTAAAAGTCACCCAAGCCCCCAATAATCAATTCAATTCAAAATCTTATTCCATTATTTTGTAGAGGAGATTCAGAGCTTTCGAACAGTATACAACACTTATTGGTTTAGGTTCGGAATCTTTTTATTTTTCGAAAGATATGTGAGCGCTGATTTCGTTCCCTTTCATTTTCATTCCTTTCAATAAGAGATACCGCTTTTGGCCTGTTTTCAACTCAAAAGTACAGATTTTTAAGAATATCTTTTATTCAGACAATTTTAGCAATGAAAATGCCGGGATTTACCGTAGTTTTCCATTTTTGGATCAATGATTTCAAAGTGAACTGATCAAAGAACGAATTTTGAGATTTCTCACTCAAACATCTGTCTAAAAGTTGTTCTTTTTTTTGATTTTTGGCTCAATATACATTTTAGATTCTGAAAATCTTTGCTGAGACATTGCGCAACTTTGGCTAGAGGCATTTATTTGATGCAATTGATATCATGACCGCCTGTTATCCCACCGCTATCACCATTGACCATCTGCCGAGTTTACGAGCCTCTCTGGCTGTGACCCAGCAATGTCATTTTATCTATTTCATGGCCAAGAACTGCTTTTATTTATTATCCTTCTAGAAATCTTGTTTTTCTTTTAAGGAAGATTTTATAGAGATCTTTTATATGTTGTGTCCGATTTAGATTTCCGTCCGATTTAGATTCAATCTAAATCTTATATAGATTGAACAATAGTACGTCTTATATAGATTGAACAATAATATAAATGTGCTGGCATCTCTCCGCTGCCATTTTCCTCGCCCACATGATAAAGCTGCGCTCCCTTTTGTTCAATCACGAGCGCAAATCTTTTCAGCAAGTTGCTTTCGTGGTAGTTTTGTGGTAGTTTTGGTTTCTCGCAGTTTTCACGATGATTGTGGAACGTTTCAACCATCAAATTGTAGGCTTCAGCGGTTGGAATTTGTCCTCTTTTCTTCTTTTGTAAAAACACGCCAAATTCTTGGTCAAAAAGGTCCTCCATCTGTAAAAAAAGCAGCATTTAATAGGAAAACAAGAAAACAAAAAAATTCTCAAAAAAAGACAATAAAATTTCTTTGAAAAGCGCAGAAAATTGCAAAAAAACGCTTAAGAACATATCTTAAGCACGTTTATTATTGTTCGATCTGTATCGGACGTCCGATATAGACTGTAATCAATAAAAGACCTTGGAAAGATGCAGAAAACTACAGAAAACGCTTAAGAACATATATTAAGCATGTTTATATTATTGCTCAATCTATACAAGACGTATGTTCAATCTATTGGGTTGGGGAGAATGAGTCGGCGCCGAAAATGAAAAAATGTCTAAAACTTCTATTCGACTTCGTCAAATAATATGCGTTTGATATGAGTAGAATGGTTAACTAATTCTCTACAAAATGACATTTAAAAGAAAATTCAAACAGCGCCTCCGCTCAAGAAAAAGCCATTTTTTCACAAAAACTACAAACTGTGATCTAGAAAAAACCATTGGTGGGATCTTCCTGCAAATTTGGCAACTTAAGTAATTCAATGTGCTCTATCTTTTTTATATAAACACCAAAGAAGGTTTATGTGAAAGAAACTGTTCAAATGATGAGTCGGACTCTTTGCCATTTTAACCAGCTGCGTTTGGAAGTTCATAAACTCCACGAAAGAAAAGCTTTGTGGAATCTCTCGAAAGGCATTTTGTAGAGAAATAGTGGATCCTTTTGATCAAACCAAACGTATGTTTAAAGAAGGCTTTATGTGTGCAAAAAGTCCCTTTAAAGTTCGGCGCCGACTCATTCTCCCCAACCCAATATTTAGATTGAATCTAAATCGGACACAACATATATATATCTTTTTATAGATGTTTTGGAAAGCATTCTTTCTCTTGATATGCACTGCGGTGGCCGTGGAATTCACCAAACCGAAATTGGTGAATGGACGCATTCTCACGCAAAACACTGACTTTGGAGCAATGTGAGTCTGAATTTTAATGTTAATTCAAGAGTTGAAGAAGTGATAAACTTGAAAGAAGTGCTAAACTAGCATTTCAGGATCAGCAAAGCTCGACAATGCATGAACGCTCAATGGAACTTCACCACTCCAGATTTCGAGCGATACACACTTTTCAAGAGATCTCTGCAGCGTTTCTGCCGTCGAATTCCACTCATTGAAGGTTTGTTAAAGGTTAATTTAATGGTTAATTTAATAAATTTAATTAATTCAATTAATTTAATTAATTTAATTACAATTAATAAAGCTTAAAGATAAATTTCAGTAGTTATATTGGGTTGGGGACTATGACTCGGCGGACAAAAGAAAGGCAAATTTATTGAACATAAAACCATCAATTCATTCCAAATAATTTCCATTATTATTGACGACTTCTGCCCATTTTACAGGCAATTTGCGGATTCCTCTTTCGTAGTAGGATTTTGGTTTGTGTGTGAGACAAGTGTGAGACTCAAAAATAGAGGACTGGAGACGTCCCAGTTTGAGCACTTTCTTCAAAAGAAACCCATTTTGGTGTCAATGGAAAAGTTGTAGAGAATCAAAAATCAAGCTTATATCCAAATTTTCAGAACGATTCAAACACTGGTTTTCAAGAAATGCCAAATTTACGAATTTTCACATAACTTGCATTTTAAGCGAAACTACTAAGTGTATCTTATTGGAAATTTGGCTATAAGCCTAATTTTTGATTCTCTATAACTTTTCCATTAACACCAAAATGGGTTTCTTTTGAAGAAAGTGCTCAAACTGGGACGTCTCCAGTCCTCTATTTTTGAGTCTCACACTTGTCTCACACACAAACCAAAATCCTACTACGAAAGAGGAATCCGCAAATTGCCTGTAAAATGGGCAGAAGTCGTCAATAATAATGGAAATTATTTGGAATGAATTGATGGTTTTATGTTCAATAAATTTGCCTTTCTTTTGTCCGCCGAGTCATAGTCCCCAACCCAATAGTTTCTTTATAGTTCCTTTATCGTTCCTTTATAGTTTCTTTACAGTTTCTATTTAGTTCCTTTATGGTTCCTATTTAGTTCCTTTAAAGCTCCTCTCAAGCTCCTCTCAAGCTCGTTTAAAGCTCCTCTCAAGCTCGTTTAAAGCTCCTCTCAAGCTCGTTTAAAGCTCCTCTCAAGCTCGTTTAAAGCTCCTCTCAAGCTCGTTTAAAGCTCCTTTAAAGCTCCTCTCAAGCTCGTTTAAAGCTCCTCTCAAGCTCGTTTAAAGCTCCTTTAAAGCTCCTCTCAAGCTCGTTTAAAGTTTCCCTGGAAAGTCCATTGAATCTTAATTAGTTGCATTGAATTTTAAAATGATACTGAGAATTTCATCGTATCCTTTGGTTCTTTGAAATCATTAAATGAAAATCAATGTTAAATTAGCTAGAACAAGTGTTTGACTACTTAAAAACTAAAAAAAACTAGTGCAAAGTTGAATTCAGAGCATCGGAAAGAAGTCGAAAGCAAAGGAACCAATAGAGTCTACGATTTTGCTGCGGAGACGTTGAAAATGTTGGTGAACTCAAAAATCAACTACTTTTCTTCTTGAATGTCTAAAATATTTAATTATAAAGTTTAATCATAAAGTTTAATCATAAAGTTTAATCATAAAGTTTAATCATAAAGTTTAATCATAAAGTTTAATCATAATCACATTTATCATTAATCATAATTTAATCTAAAATCATAATCATAAAATGGAAAAGTAAGAGCCGGAGAGGGAATTGAACTGAATCTCGGCTTTTTTTGCTTCTCAGGCAGATCCTTTAACCACTGAACCATCTGGTATCTGCTAGAAAAAAAAGAAGAACAAGTTCTAAATTCTCAGCAATTGCCCATTCGCTGCTGAGATGAGCCTCGATATGTTCAATGAAGAAATGGAGAACATGTTCTACCTCAACAAGATCAATATGAGTCACGGAGCTACTCCACAAGTTTGTGATAAAACTTTTTTTAAATTAGCTAAAAGCTATTGTACTAAAAGCAATTCTGCTGGAAGCTATTGTTAAAAGCTACTGCTAAAAGCTACTGTTAAAAGCAATTTATTCTTATAATATCATAAGCTTTTTGTATAGAATCATACAATTCAGTTCACTCCACAAGTTTGTGACAAAACTTTTTTTAAATTAGCTAAAAGCTATTGTACTAAAAGCAATTCTGCTGGAAGCTATTGTTAAAAGCTACTGCTAAAAGCTACTGTTAAAAGCTACTGTTAAAAGCTCAGCTACAGATAAAACCTACTGCTAAAAGCTACTGTTAAAAGCTACTGTTAAAAGCAATTTATTCTTATAATAAGCTTTTTGTATAGAATTATAGAATTTTGAGATTCCATTGCATAGAAAGTTTCAGCACCTCCTCAACGCAGCTGGTTTCACTGGTGGATGGGATCTGGAAAAACTCTTTGTTCAAAAGGTTTCTTGGCTAAGAACTGCTTTTATTTATTAATCCTCTATAAAGCTTGTTTTTCTTTTAAGGAAGTCTTCAGTCGACAACTATCAACCTAGATTTAAACTAGACTACAACTATCAACTTAGATTTGAAGCCAGAGCTTTTAATCTTTATAAAACTCTTCAAAAATTTGTTCAAAAATAGCTAATTTTGTTTTTTTTTTCAGTCGATGCGCGTTCGTCCTCTTTACTGTGAAGAAAACGGAGTGATGATGGAGATTTGTGTGCCCTCGATTATGGATCGTTTCTATGGAGATGTTGAACAGGTTTGATTTAGTAAAGTAAAAGAAAAATGCTACTTTGAGATCACTTAAAACAGAAGCGCATCTTACAACAGATCTTTGCAACTTCTTGATCTTGCAACAGATCAAGAAGCTCATTGCAGAGCTTCTTGATCTGTTGCATTTCCTTAGTTAGAAACATCAACTCATCATAATGTCAAGAAAAGCTCAGTTAACCTCTTTTTGAGCATTTTCTCGTTTATTTTTTTTGGCATTCTCTCTCTCATCTCAGAATTGTTCTAAACGGCTTCATAGATCGCTAATTTTAGCTAAAATTTTAATTTTAACTTTAGCAGATAGCTAAGTTTTTTTTCTACATTTAATGAAAATAAGAAACACAAAAAAAAATTAATTATTTTGCATTATTTTGGACTGTTTATACACGGCACTGTTTTGCTCAGTTCCCAAAAATTGGGACAGCTTACTAACAAAAGACAGCTACCAAAAGACTCAGTTTAAGTAGCTAACGGTTAAGCCGGTGAGGCAGCTTCCGCTAACGTTAAGCAGCTAACGTTAAGCAGCTAACGTTAAGCAGCTAACGTTAAGCAGCTAACGGTTAAGCAAGCAGCTAACGTTAAGCAGCTAACGTTAAGCAGCTAACGGTTAAGCAAGCAGCTAACGTTAAGCAGCTAACGTTAAGCAGCTAACGGTTAAGCCGGTTAAGCAGCAGCAGTTCCCAAAAATTGGGACAGCTTACTAACAAAAGACAGCTACCAAAAGACTCAGCTTAAGCAGCTAACGGTTAAGCCGGTTAAGCAGCTAACGGAAAAATCTAAATCAAGTCTAAAAGCGCTCGAACAGCTCTCGAAACGATTCGCTATCAATTCTAATTATAAAATAGTAACTGTTGAAGTAAGTAACTCGCTGGAGAAGAAAGAAAGGAGTTACGTTTACTTACGAATCTTACGATCTTAAGTAATCTTAAGTAGTTTAGCGAGAAAAGCGTCAAATACGAAATTCAGATCATTGACATTGGAACGTTCAACATTGAAAATAAGAGCTTCTCTCATATGAACGCTCCAACGCAAGCAATCAACACTCGAAAAGATGGAAAATTGATCAGTTTCAATGATGAGACTTGCATGAATCCGGTGAGTTCAATGAAGTTGAGCAATCTCTAATGTTTTTTGAAAAGATAAAAGGCAATGAGAACCTATTAGAAGACTAATTGACTATAGAAAAATGTCAAAAGAAGACTTTAAAGCTCAAAGTTTTGCCTTCACGTTCCAAGTTTCCAGTTCGAGCTCGGTTTTGTGTGTTCGGCCGAAGCAATGAACTCGTGCAATGTGGCGACTTTTGAGGATTGTCCTCTTGTAAACGTGCAAATCACCACGAATTTTACCTACATTCGTGATTTCTCCACTTTCTATTTGGTCGCCACTTTGGAAAAGGTAACTTTTGTGACAGAAAGTAGCTGTAACGAAGAGCTTACTTTTAAAAGCTTACTTTACTTACTTTACTTTGCTTACACTCTTTTTAAGCGCAAGAAAGCTTACTCTTAAAAATTTTCTGGAATCTTATACTGTTTATGCCCAAAAAGCTATCTAAAAACGGATTATATTGCTTTAAAAAGGATTATATTGCTTTAGAGCGGATTAGATTGCTTTAGAACGGTTTATATTTCTTTAAAACGGATTATATTGCTTTAGAACGGATTATATTGCTTTAAAAAGGATTATATGGCTTTAAAACGGATGATATTGCTTTAAAATGGATTATATTTTCCAAATTGCTTTAATGCTTCAAGAATTCTAGAGAATTTCTTAGTTAAAATTTTGTAATTTCTTGGAAACTCTTTGAAATGAGATAATTTTCAGGAAGGCCACTTGCTCAACTCGACCGGTGATTCGAAACTTGTCACTTTGCCCGCAAACATTTTCTTGGTGGCTGTCGGTGATGGAGAAACAGTGGTGATTGGAGAAGAAAAGATGGAACCAATCAAGGGCACAAAATTCAGCAAAACTACTTTCATCAACGTTAACGAATTGGTAAAGTAAAGAAATGAATGGGAAAGGACTTGGAGGGGAATTGAACCCTCGACCTTCTGCTTATCAGGCAGAGATGCGCTACCATTGAGCTACCCTCTTTCCCAAGAAATATTAGGTTGTTAAAAAAGTTCGCGGTCACTTGTAGAAAAATTCAATTTTTCAATAAACAACAAAAACAAGAACGTTTACTCTTCGAAGTATAGGTTGTCATTCTCTACGACCTTCTGCCATCAACAACAACAACAACTCTTCGAAGTATAGACTGCTATTCTCTACGACGTTTTGCCATCAACACCAACAACAAATCTTCAAAGTATAGGTTGTCATTCTCTACGACCTTCTGCCATCAACAACAACAACAACAACAACAACAACTCTTCCAAGTATAGGCTGTTATTCTCTACGACCTTTTGCCATCAACAACAACAACAACTCTTCGAAGTATAGTCCCTCATTCTCTACGACCTTCTGCCATCGATCAACAAGATTTCGGATCTACTCGAAGTACCAAGCCGACTCCTTTGAATCAAAGAACTCTTGACCCGCTTCTTCAACTACACTTTAACTTCAACTTCTTGTCTTCAAGATTAAAATCACCGCCATTGAAGCGTTTAAATCACTTGATCGCAGCAATTTTACCAACACTTCCTTCGCCTTCCACCCTACAAATCACTTCAGTAGCAGATCTCGCAGACAGACCTTTTTCCAATAGAGCAAAACACAAAGTTCACTTTTAAATCTAAAGATATTGAATTGTAAAGTGAGTTATATAACAAAATGTTCGCAAGAAAGCAGGCTTTCAAATGAGCCAGGCAAAACCGGGCTTTCAAATGAACCAGGCAAAAACAGGCTTTCAAATGAACCAGGCAAAACCAGGCTTTCAAATGAGCCAGGCAAAACCGGGCTTTCAAAAACCATAAGAATCTATTGTCAAAGTAATTAGATAATTTGAACTTTTCTGCAAGTGACCGCAAACTTTTTTAATAATCTAATTAGGAAAGACAAGAAGGAAGAAAGAAAGAGAAGGAAATAGCCGAGCCTTCAGAACTGTGGACTTGAAAGAGCAAAACAACTTAACAACAAATATAAACTTGCTGATTAGTACTTTGTTTTCAGTTCCAAACAAGAAATCAATTAATCTAATCATTTTCAGCCTTTAAAACTACCCAAATCCAATATTACTTTTCATTTTTGTTTTCTCAAAAACTCAAAAACCAATTCTCAGTTTTCCCAAAAGCCTTTCCCATTGTCTTATAGTGAAAAATACTTTTCTTTTGTGTTCAACTCCAACGACTACACTGGGAGAACATTAGTAATCATTTTTAGAGAAAAAAAACGATACTCAACAATTCAATAGATACTCAAAATCTTCATTAACTTCAAAAATATCTTGAATAGATTCTCACAAATGGTCTAACAATGAGAGATTAGGTCCAACTCAAATAATCAAATAATCCCAATTGTTCAGGCTGAACCCAAGCAAATGGAGACTCAGGCAAAGAAGAATTTCATCCAAAAAATGTTCAGTTTCTTCGGGAAATAGGAAATTATTGAAAGAAGATTCACAAAAGATGATTCACAAAAGATTTTACGTGTTTTGATCTCGTTTCTTTTTCTGTTTAATTTAATTACAACCTTCATTTCTTGGTTGATACTTTCTATTAGTTAAATAAAGTTTTCTGATGATTTCTGATTGTTCTTGGTTGTAAACTGTAAAGGAACAGTCATTTTAAATGAACAGAAAATGTAAATGAACAAAGCTTTATGGAAATAATAATGACTCGATCTTGATTTTCCTATAAAACCTTTAACTTTACCTTTCAAAAAAGCTTAATGAGAGTTTCTTCTGAGAGAAATTTATGCCATTTTTACTTTGCAGAATTTATATTTTGAAATTGTAAAGCTAAAATGAAGTAAGAGTTACAGAAAAATCAAAAAATCAAAAAAAATCAACCTACAAAAGCATTTAAAAAAAACTTACAAGAAAGTACAAAAGAAAGTACAAAAGAAAGTACAAAAGAAAGTATAAAAGAAAATACAAAAGAAAATACAAAAGAAAGTACACAAGAAAGAGAAAGAAGAAACAGAAATAGAAACACTCAAGCTTACGCAAAGATCAATTCCACGGGTAAAAAGTTTTCTAAAACATTAAATGAGTCCTAAAACATTAAATGAGTTCTGAAACAATAAATGACTATTTAAAGAGTTCAAAGGAAAGTCTTGTGGTTTAGAATTCGATTTTAGAGCTACTGGTTAACGCCAATCAATGAACAGCGATCAATTCTTGTTCGAAATTTGTACTTTCTTTTAGATATGTAGAGAAGAGGTGTGTTCGGGAGCCGAGGCGCTTGGGAGAATCTTCGTCGTTCGCAAGCAGTTGATCTTGTAAAGACCCAACATGTGACCAACCTAGATTACAGTTTAAAGCCATTCAGCCAAAGTTTAAAGCCATTCAGCCAAAGTTTAAAGCCATTTTTTAAAGACCAATCACTTCTGCGAATGCTAAACCAGCACTTATTCTTGTGATTTTTTTATTTACCTCTCGTTGAATGGTTCGATTCAAAGCCAGGTAGACAATTGCTGGGAAACCTGAAAGAAAACCAAAAATGCCTTCAACATAAGCTTTCTTTTGATCCATTTTCTATAGACAAGTTTTGTAATACTAGCTGTAATACTGTTATACTAGTTACTAGTTTTGCAATACTAGTTGTAACACTGTAATACTAGTTGTAGTACTGTAATACTAGTTGTACTACTGTAATACTAGTTGTAACACTGTAATACTAGTTGTAACACTGTAATACTAGTTACTAGTTTTGTAATACTTGTTCTCATGAGTGTTTTGGATTGATTTTCCCATGATGGATTAAGATTTATCTTTAGAGACTTATCGAAAAGTTACTAGAGTTTAAAAATGCTTACTAGAGATTGCTTCTTTTTTGTTTTTTGTCTCTTTTTCTAGTTTTTCTTTTTTGCAAGAGGAATCGAACCCGAGCAAAAAGCGCTGTCTTTGATACAAGGCTCTTATCCACTACGCCACCAGCACACTTGTTCTCCAGAGTGAAAGAGACTTTATGGAGGCAACCCAAAACTTCAAATGCTCATAACTTTTGACAGAAAGTTCTTTTGCCGATTTTGAAAGCACTTTCGGAACCTCTATGAAAAACTGCGTAAGATGAGCTAGGTCTCATTACAGAGACTGTTGATCTGCTGCACTTCCTTAGTTAGAAACATCAACTCATCAACTCATCAACTCATCAACAACTACTCACCATGCCCCCATTGCCAATTGATATGACCAATGAGAATAAAAACGTCCGGAGTGGGGAAAAACTGAAAAGTAAACGTGTACCCTTTGATACAAGCAATTCATTATTGATTCCCAGGCAATGATTGTGAAATTTAGTCTATCTTACCTGCATGTAGACGTAAATCAGCGCAGCGATGAGATTAGCCAGACAGATGAGGGTTGCTTGGATGAAGATCTAAATTTATGCTCAGTTTTACTCTGTTATCGTTTATCAACCGAACAAACCCGTTTAACAGCGGGTTTTTCTAGCTGGATGTTCTGGGGTTGACGTTTGTCGCCGTGGCGCAGTTGGGGCGCGCTTGTCTACGGCGCACACGAGTCTACGGCCTCCGGGTTCGACCCCCCGCAGTGCCAGTCAATTTTGAGGTTTTCAATTTTTATTTGAAATGGCACAACTATATTATACTTTAAGACTTTTTTGAAAAATTTCAATTTTTTTGGGCCCAAAGACGGCTGAGAAAAGTCTGCACGGACGGATGGACGGACGGCTGGATGGACAGATGGACGGACGGATGGACAGATGGACGGACGGACGAATAGACGAACGGACGGACGGACGGACGGACGGACGGACGAATAGACGAACGGATGGACGGATGGACAAACGGACGGACAGACAGACGGACAGACTGACACTTCCCTTTTATCTATAGTAGATCTTACCGATTTCTGTGTCCACGACATTCCGGAGCTGTAATCGGTTTTGAATTTGCTTGCGAGAATGTAGCAGAGTCCGGTGTACAGCCAGCAAGTGGCCACCACAATCAACAAGTTATTGGCGGTGTGTGGGTAGTTGAGGTACTGGAATCGAGATTTAAATCACCCGTGCACCAGAAAGAGGTTTTATTGAGTTTCATTGGGGTTTTATTGCGTATGCTGAACATTAATGAAAGCAGTTTTTCGTAGTAACAGTTTTTGGCAGTTTTAACAGTAACAGAAAACAGTTTTTCGTAGTTTTTGGTGGTAAACGAGGCAATATCTTTTATTTCCGAACCTCTGGATCCCGACTCTCCTCATAAATGAACGGCGAAAAGAACCAAGCCGCATGCGACGAACTGAAGCATAATGGTTGAGTGAAAAAGACGAAGTAGAGGCCATAAATCATCGGGAATGTCATCACATAGTAAGTGCGACGACCTATAAATGTTGTTTGCTGACTGAAACAATTGAACAAACCTCCAAAGATTCCATCCATGAGATGCGGCTTCCAGATGTCGACTAAACGATTGACGACCAGGAGAAGACAGGACAAGCAAGCACAACACCATAACCCTAGAAATGATTTGAGTTTTTTCTCTGCTGTGCTGCTCTTTAACCCTTTTTTAAAACCGTAAATACTTTAATAGAACTCCCACAATGACTGGCGTACAGTCTCGTAGTCTAACTTTGAACGTCCCGTTCTCCGCACTGCTTTAAGCTACAATGTGCGCTTGGGTGTCAAACGATAGCCCTTGAAATCTAGTATTTTTTAGTACTAAAAGTGTAGCTGGGAAAATCTAGGGAGTGAGAAAAAAAATGGTTTTCTAAAAAGACTATACTAAAAAGACTAGACTACGATGGCGTTCTATTACCAGCAAAAAGCAAAAGGATTGGCCGCAATTGGGCCTACTAAAACCAAATTTCCAATCTTTCTTTCCTTTCCTAATCTTTCTTACCTAATCCAATCGCTCCACTGATGTAAATGAGATCTGGATGCGAGCAGTAGACAGCGCCTTCGATCATGAAAATCCCGGTCAACACCGAGTTTACAACGATCGCGGCCATGTCGATGACGCCGAGAATGGCCATAATCTGAAATCGATTTAAGAATGGAGCTGAGTACTCCACCAAATGGAGGTGAGTACTCCACCAAATGAAGCTGAGTACTCCACCAAATGAAGCTGAGTACTCCACCAAATGGAGCTGAGTACAAAGATCGAACTGACTTTATAGCATGACAACTTGAGGTATTGAGGTCGAGTGATGACCATGAGACATGGAACGTACATGAGCTGAAAATTTGCGTCGATGAGCTGCAAATACTTTCCCATTCACCAACCTCGACAATGATTCCGTAGGTGAGAAAAATTGAGCCAAGAATTGGATCCTTTTTGCCTTTTGCGGCCCATTCTTCTGAAGTGACGTTTACTGCTCTAAAATTTGCTGCTTTGTTTAACTGCTTGTTCAACTGGTTTTTTGCAAATCGATTTCTCGACAATTCTCAAATCAAGCTTATGTAAATTTGATCTCAAAAATGTAAATTGATAATTTGTAAATGTAAATTGATATCTTGTTTTTAAAACATTGAAACCACTCAAAAGATGGATTGAAAACGTGATTTAATAGTGCTAATAGTGCTAATAGTGCTAACGATCCTTAGATCCGTCACCAGCCTTTCCTCTCAACTTACTCGCAATTGTACGCTGGAAGATTGCGCAGGCCACCAGCCCGAATATACCACTCCATCAGCAGACAGAAAAATCGGGTACAAAGTAAGATTTGTTCAAGTTTATATACGGTCTACCAGATTATCGGTGGATCCAATAATTTCTGATTGGTGAGGAACGGTGAATAGATTTGGAAAGAAATAAAAGAAAAGGGATTATGACGAAAAAACGAAGTAGAAGAAGTTATTGTCATGCGAAGAGAGCCGGTTAAAGACGGATTCATAGAAATGAAAGAAAGAGAATTTGAATGAATGCATTGGAATCTTGTCATAGGTTATAGAAAACTTATGCTCTGACTACATTGTTTAGGTGATTTCTGTTCTTTGTGTCAGAATTTTGAATAGAAAGGCAACGAAGAGGCAATATCGGAAGTGTTTTCAAGAGTTCGAAGTTGTTGAGTACTATCGGGACTGTGACGAGTCACCAAAAAGCTGCCACAGTCAATAAGACAATAGACAATAATAAGACACCAGAAATACCGTACCCTAAACAATGTCGCGCTTAGACGCGTATAAAAGGACGCCTCAGACGCGTATAAAAGGAGGCCTCACTCCGTATATAAGGACGCCTCACTCCGTATAAAAGGACGCCTCAGTCCGTATAAAAGGAGGCCTCACTCCGTATAAAAGGACGCCTCACTCCGTATAAAAGGAGGCCTCACTCCGTATATAAGGACGCCTCAGTTCGTATATAAGGACGCCTCACTTCGTATAAAAGGACGCCTCAGACGCGTATAAAAGGACGCCTCAATCCGTATAAAAGGACGCCTCATTGGATTTTTCTCATTTGTCTTGTGAAAGTTGTTTTCTTTTGTTCGAGATACTTCCACAACTTTCGTAAGTGATTTCTTTTTGTTACCGTGCCAATATATTGTTTCTTGGAGCTTTGTTGAATCATTGTCACACGCTTTAGCATGAGAACTGCGGTAGTTTGCGGGCTTTTTAGAAAGCTTTGTTTGAGATGCATACACTCTACACAGGTCAAGCTACGTCTAGTGAGTTCAAGAGAAAGTACACTAGTAATTCGTGATACAGAGCAAATCAGCAAATTAGTTATACAGAGCAAGTTTATTAGGGGAATGCATAGAACATTAGTTGAGAATAGAAGTTGATATACTGAAGCTAGATAACTGATAACTTTAACAAGTCATACTGTTCCGTTTCTTTAATTTTTCAATGTTTAACACATCTTAGAGTGTCATATTTTTGTTGTTTCGCACTTGTACATGTAGGAAAAGTTCAATTTGAGATGCTGGCTCGAAAAACAAAGAAAATGACTGAACAATTGACTGAATATCCTTTTCAATAACTTTATCAAGTCTAAATTCACCATCACTCTTTCATTTTTGATGTGTATCTCATTTTCCAATGTTGAGAAAACAATGAAATGCATTTTCTCGTGATTCCTTTAATCTGATCTACTAAATAATTCATACTGGCTTTGTTTTCTTCACAATTTTCTCATCTTTATTTCTCTCATCTTTATTAAATTAATTTGAAAGATTAATGTAAGAAGCAATTGAATTGATTTGAATAGAGACTATTTGAGAAACAATTTTCGGTGAATCTAAATTGATATGCCAGCAAATCGGCTACAAAAAGGCTTTAGAAAACCGGGAGAGATATTTGTGACCAGAAAAATTTGAGCAACAAGAATTGAAAAAGAAAAAGATTGGAAAAGATTGGAAATCTAATCAAAACACAAGTTCAGACTTTGCTGGTTTTGACCCTCGGAATTCTTGACGACACATTTGTATTTGGCTTCATCCTCTTTGATTGGACCCGTGATCTCCAAGAGGAATTGATAGCCGTCCTTGTCCTGGAAATTATTTTGGTTTTGGTGAATTGAAAACTGCCGGGCTTTGAACTAAAATTGATTCAAAGTTTCAAAGTTAAAGGACTAAACAGGCTATCTTGAGCTATCTTGAGCTATCTTGATAACAATGAGCTATCTTGATAACAATGAGCGATCTTGAGTTTTTCCTTTTGTTTCTAGCCAGCTGTTGAAAAATCTGGATCATCTGGATCATCTGATCAAGATAAAAGCCTTGTATTTGGCTTCATCCTCTTTGATAGCTCATTGCCTGTTTAGTCCTTTAACTTTGAAACTTTGAATCAATTTTAGTTCAAAGTTTGGATAATTTGGATTGGATCCGGATTGGACTTGGATTGGATTAGTTGAATGCAAATTAAACGTAAATTTAATAAAATGTATTTGTCATCTAAAGTTTAGTCTATCTAAAGGTCATTTTCATTTCTATTGTACGTCATTTGTATTTATTGGGTTGGTGAATTCAAAACTGCGGGACTTTGAACTAAAATTTATTGCACATAAAGCCATCAATTCTTTCCAAACGATTTCCATTATTATTGACGACTTCAGGCCCATTTTACAGGCAATTTGCGGATTCCTCTTTCGTAGTTGGATTTTGGTTTTGAATCGAAAAACTTTCAAGCCAATTTTTGACTGCTTCTTCTGAATCGAAGTGTTCTCCCGCAAACTCATTACTGATGGTCCGAAATAAATAGTAATCAGAAGGGGCGAGGTCCGAACTGTATGGGGGATGCGCCAAAAATTCCCAAACAAGGCTATTTATTTTAGAGCGAGTCAGTTTTGCAACATAAGGGCGCGCGTTATCGTGGATGAGAACGATCTTTGACTTGGAGGGCCTATTCTTCTTCAGGGATCCATTCACCTTTCCCAACTGTTCACTGTATT